>WEIV01006975.1:0-35499 GCA_013390005.1 Calyptomena viridis
CTTCCTCCTCCCTTGCAGCCCGGTCGCCAAAGAAGAAAGAAACCCAAAACTGCAGCAGAGCAAAAACTGACCTTGAAAGACTAGAATTGTTTTGAAAAGATTTCTCTAGCTGGTTTTTTCTCTCTGCTCTTGAGGGTCAGTTTTAAAAGCACAAGATTCATTTTTTTTTCCCTAGCATAGAGAAGATGAATATGGGATATATCATAAAGTCACCCCAAGACAAGCCCTATACTTTCTTCTGACTGCAATCATGTTAATGAAGAGAACAGAAAGATGGCTTTCATTAGCACCTCCTAATAGAGAGTGGTCCAAAGAAGGTACTTTTCTAAAAATGCCCCTGCCTCTGGTACAGGCAGGCAGCACATGATAACCCCAAGAGCTGTTATTTGCAAACCATTAGAAGGAACTTTTTTAGAATTGTTAAATCATCAACATTAATGTCTCAGGAAAAGAGATGGCAGTCCCAGCAATGCCAGAGGAGGTGTACACATGTTCGAGAAAGAGCTACGCAAGCAGTGGTAGGACATCCATGGATGTACAGCTTTCAATACATGAAAGGAGAAACTACAAGTGGGATTAGGTGTAGGGCTCATCCATGACAAAACTCACCAAAGTCTTTAAAATTTTTAGACAAAAGTTTCATAACTAGAGTGTGGAAGATTTGAGGCAGAAAAGAAAGACTTCTTAAAAAAGAACTAATACAAAAGCTCTGTCCAGGCTTTTAGAGCACAGAAAACTATTTAAATAGGAAGACAAACTTTAAGCCAGTAGGTTTGAACTCAGGAAAAATATAACTTCTCTCGTCATATATGAGTCTACTATTGCATTTAGGGAGTATCAACGACTTTAAAAAAATACATGCAAAAGTAAAAGATCAAGATCCAGATGATATACTGATTCAATTTTAAAATCTTGTTAAAAGATAAAAACTTGATCACATTTGCGTTTGGTGCTAAGAGAAACTTAACTGCTTCCATCTTAAAAAGAAAAGCAACAAACCCACAAGAAAATGAAAGTAAAAAATGTTTGAAAAGTGAAAAGTAGGGTAATTATGCAGACACCAATATGTATCCACATATTCTAAATGCCTCAGACTCCAATATGCATTCATGTATTTAGAAAGATTCCTTTTTCAAATACTTCACACGTGTGACCTCATGTATATAAATGCCCACACACCAGCTGTATATTCTTCCCTACTTACTTTCAGCAAACGTCTCAAAAGAGATAAAACTGCATACATTTTCTTCAGAAAAGTAACAGAGGCCTATCAAATTATACTAAAAGCTCACATTGCATGTGGAAGATTAGTCCCATCAAATACTTTGAGAAAAACTAAAAACAACTTCCCTCAAGAAAAGTCCAAAACAAAAACACCTGATACCATTGCCAAATCAGAACTGCTTCTTACAGCACTACTGAGAAACACATCTGCAACCTTGGAATTTCTCTCTGACAGATTTCAAACTTCTGCCATCTACTAAGTACTGACACGCTTGAACTGTTAAAAAAATGGATTTTCATTTTTTTTAATAATGGGAAAAGTATTTTTCACCCCTCATTTCCAAAAACTGCTGGAGCAGTTTGGCATAAATGTTCAAGAAATATCTTAACTAGTAAAGGACTGCCAAATTCCACCAAGAAAGTTAAAATGACTGTGAAAAAGGACAAGCCACTGAAAATCTTTTCTTAAAATGGAAACACTTGTGCAATTTCAAATCCCCATTACAAGCATTATTATGTCCTCTGAAAGTGAAAAACACAAAAGCTCTCTTTCAAGTGGACAGTTGGGCTAAGTTCTGAAGGCCTCTTGATTTCAGTCTTTGGAAAAATCAAAGGAGTTTCTGTTAATGAAGGCAGAGCTTAATAGCATCAGGATCTAGTTTAGTGTAAAGACTTGTCCATACCCGACAATGTTTAACACGAACACTTTACAAATAAATACAGACAAATTGTATTTCACACAAGCTTTAAAACTTTCACTGATCCTCTTTTTTTCTTTAGTCCTTTTTCTGTTAGAATCTGTACAAGTTGTGCCACAGGCTCAGGATACAGAAGTAATAATAAAAAAAAATCAACGACACACATGCAAAAAAAAAAAAATCCAATTCAATCCCCTTTCAACTTAAAAAACATGCCTCATAGGGATCATAAAATCCATGTAATTACCTGCTGCAGGATCTGTAACTGCTTGACTGGTGATGCCAGATGGTGGTTCTTGAAGCTGGTACGTTGCATTTGTGGAGGGTGTTGTAGGGCTGGTGTTGCTGTTTGTCATGTAATGTGAAGGATATGGTGAGCTGTTATAATACTGTGCATATTGGCCCTGGCCAAAACTGGGATAAGAGGGGTATTCCTGCAAGACAAAAAAGCAACTGAATAGTGCATCAAAGTTTTGCTACTTTTTAGTATAAATTCCAAAATATAACTACAAACACATGTCAGACTTTGAGCACGTATGCTTCCTGGAGTGGATGCTGTAGGACCTAAGACTGTGAGGCAGTAAAATAAAATCTAAATTACACATAATTTAGTATGTTTTCTCATACAAATAGTTTATTAGACACAATGCTGAAGATGTGTGAATAAGAACATCAACCTCAGACAATTAGTTCTAGTATTAAAAGATGACAAATTGAAGAAAAACTTTAGTTTAACTTGAATGGATGCTAATTTCTTTCAATAAGCTACTTAAGGGCTATGCTTTTTTCATTGGATGAGAATTCTAAGTTTACCAAAGTTTGCTGAAGTTCTATTTACAAACTTACCTGCTGTGAACTATTAAATCCGGTAGAATTTGTGAGTGAATTATTTCCTGCATATATTCCTGATGATGTTGTAAAACTGCTGCCTGAAATGAAAAATTACATAAATTACTAAAACAAAGTATAGGAAAATAACTTCCATCACACAATTATATCATAAGGTTATGGCATATTTGTAATATCTCCCATATGTTGACCAATTTGACTCTATAACCTGCTAATATGTGGAAAGTGATAATTCATAGTTCTTACACACTGTGTTTCATTATTAAAAAAAAAAAAAAATCTTGAAATTTAGAGAGGAATTGTGGAGCCACCTCAGCTCTAATTGAATATTGAGCTATCTCACCCCTCCAAATAATACCCAGCATTGTAGAAGTAATGAGGGTTTCTTTACTTTTCTTTGTTGAACAATAATGGCAAGCCTTGTCCCGAGAGATGCCATGTCACCCCATGAACCAGTGGCTTTGTTTCTCCTCTCACCTTTGGGAACTGTGTTCTCTCCCAGCCCTGAGCCTCAGCCCCTCACAGGAACAGCAAAAGCCATAACTCCCTAATCCAAACAGCTCAGTCTGACTGCGAAGCCATTAAAATTCACTAATCGATCATGCGCAGCCTTGGGCTGCAAATCTTTTCTTTTTCATAGAGTCTGTTAGGCATGACACAAGAGAAAAAAGTACCTCTCTGAGAAGGGAGACCCAAGATTGAATTTAGCCCAGATAGTGAATTACTGCCTTCATCTCCCTCCTCTTGCTTTCATGAGCCACCAAAAATAGACAGATGGGGCTCTTGTTTAATACCCAACCTGAGAAGCTGTTCCACTAAAAGGGCAGCAACCTCCTTTCAGCTGTTTTGCCCTCGCTGGTTATAACCCGGGAGTGACACAGCCATCAGCTGAGGCATATGGATGCACAGGGTGACATAAGCCATCACAAAGTCTGTAATCAAGCAACCTATTGAACTTGTCCAGCAGGAGAGCACAAGCCAGTGCAGGTTATTAAAGCACACAGGTTGTTTACAGCCTCTCTCGCCACCAAAACCTGCCTTACTGCAAAAATGTACAGAGATCTTGGGAGCAAAAGCTTGCAGGTGAGCAAAGGAGATGAGAAGAGGTGAAATTCAAGAGGAAGCCAGGCACACAGATGCACCAATCCTCTGGGGTACCCCACACAACTCAATTAACAATCAAATCCTATGCAGAGGTTACTCATTGCGAGAAGTGACTTTTCTCGTGACTCCAAAGAGCACGAATTGCAGGCAGAGTTGGATGCTTAGTACAACCCCTGAAGGACAACTGTGAGATATTTACTTCTTTAAACAAAAAACCTCAAAACCAATACGTATGAGAAGTCAGAAGGAAAAATATTTAAATGCTATGATTGCAAAAGTTACTAAAAGCACATACAAGTTAAGTCTCAAACAAAGGAGATGTGAAGTCCAACAGCAGCGGAAGTAAAAGATGAAGTTTAAACTGAAGGTGTGATAATGACTGTAAATATTTCTCTTGTATGTTCTATTAGTGCAAAAGCTCTGTGGTTGTTGATAGATGCTACTAATCCTGTGAACTAAAATCAGATTACTTCAGCAGAAGAGTTGACATCCAAGTTTAGCAGATAGTACAGATAAACAGTACTAATGAGAAAAACATGTTGGTTTAAATTTAATTTAAAATTGGAAAACAGATGTTATTTTTTTATTATAGCAAACCCCAGAGCCAAAATACAGCTGAAAAATATTTTAAATTGCAAAACTTTGAAATGAGATTTTATTTCTAATAGTGCCTTGGCTGAAAGAATCTAAGTCACTGTGTCTCTTCTTATTTCTGTAGTTATTTTTGAGTGATGCAGCAATACATTCAAACACAGGTTTTAGAGGTACATAGTTTGGGCCACTCTAAAAAGATATAAAAGGCCTCGCACAGTTATTAAAAATAAAAACAAAACCCACAAAGACTTTTTTGAGGAATACGTTATCTTCCGCAGAACATTCGGCAAATAATTTGCAAGAGCAAATGAGAAAAGTAATTACATGCCAGCCAGCATCTCTCTTTCTCAGACAAAGACACACACATACTAATACACAGATCTCTCTCTTTCATCTCATGGTCAGCACTGGCTCCTATGGAGGAGGGGTAGGGGTCTTCTAGACCGTAACAAACATGAAGCAGGTTTCTCAAAAACAGCTTGATGGGCCACCCAGAACTACAGGCCTAAAGTTCTTTTTAAAATACTCCAGTGTTGCCATTTGGTTTTTAAATATTCAGCCATAAATATTCAGCATAGAGCTGCTGTCCTGCCTTAGCTGAACAAACACAAAAATAAGAATTGCTACAAAATGCATGAGATTTACTGCCCTAAATTGGCCGGCTACATAGCTTTAAAATGTGATAAAAGCTGTAAATTGAAGGTCAAAGGTCTATTTTGCAAAGAGCTCTGACCCACATTAAAGCTGGGAATACCAGTCAGTGTTGGAAGACGCACAGACCCTGCTGGGAATAGAGCGTGGGCTCCAGGCACAGGGCTTGCCCCTGTGCTGCCGCCACGAGATGCGAGATGTGGTCCTCCCCCACATATTGACCACAGGAGTCTGTTTGCTTCCCTAGCTCTGTCTCCTTGCCATAGGCTATGTCTATCACCAGGGTACAATGTATGTGGTAGAAGTTTAGCGCAGCTCTCCTGGGAAAGCCTGAGACAGCCAGATGGGCAATTTAAATTCAAGGTTTCTTCCATTTGCTTACAGTGTTTAAAAATCCTTGGCAAACTCACTCTTGTTGTCCTAGTAACTGCTTAGCCATCCAGCACAATATTTTTATACTGTATAATAATAATCAAATACCTTAACGTTTACTTTTTTTATGGTTGAATTCCCAAACCAATTGGATAGTTATTCTCAATCATCACAGTCTTGGTAACTAAAACAATGCTGCTGATCATCACAAGTCTAGCACCCTTCCAGCAGCAGGATCCTTGGGTACAGGGTAAAAGCCATCTTTTACCACAATCAAAGGATATTCAAATAAGACAGTTGCAAATGGAAGTCTTTCCTTGCTGTTTCCCCCAGTCCTTCTCCACTCCATTTATCCTCATGGAGCAATCCTTCTAACTTTGCCAATATAGGAACAACGTCCCATTCCCACAACCATTAGTCATGTAAGTGGTCTTTCAACATCTACGAAACAACTTACATGAAAAACAGCTTAAGGAACATGCTGGCTAAAGTAAGGGCAGAGGGGAGTGGGGAGATAGGGTGGCAGAACTGCCTGAGTCCTCCTCTCACCCTCTCTCCTACAAACCCCCTGTTACAGAGAGATAAATTTGTAATGAACAAAAATCCAATTACCAGAATAACCTTAGCAAGGAGTCACAGGCAGCAATTCTCCTTATAATTTTCAAAAGTTGGCAGTCTCTCCCTCCACTGTTGTTCAGTGACTAATCACGCTGTAATTTTAGCAGGGTCAGGAAAAGCACTGGGTTTAATTGGCTGCACACGCACTGTGAGGCAGAGTCTCTACATTGCAGGGAGACATTCACCCCAGGGAGGGGAACCAGAATTAACTCCAAAACTTTTGAGCGCAAGGTAACCCCAGTCAGGGAACATGAGTACAACAACTGCAAGGCTGCTAGGAAATCCCCTTTACTGCAGGCAAGAATGCAGGGCCCCGAGCACACTGTCATGTAATGCTTGGTTGTGAAGTAGGTTGTGGGATCCATTATCTCCATTTAGCAGCTCAGCAGCTGCACGCAGGAGATGAAGAACGGCTATTGCAGGCTATGACAAGGCTGAGGCTGCAGCCTGCCCATATACTGCTGGAGGGGAAAGGGAGAATAAACTCATTTTCCTCTCTGGAGGTTTCTGCACAAACTGAACAGCAGAAGGACTAACCCATGTCTTCTGTCATGAGAATAAATTTTGTCCTTAATAGTTGAAACTACAAATCGGTTCTCCTTCCAAAATTAAATGAGGAAAAGAAATCAAATGTTCCCGTTTACTTTTAACAGCTGTTCAATCAAAAGGAAAAATTAAATCAATTTAAAGTTATTTCAAGTACAAAAGTTAGCCTAATGAAAACATTAAAAAGACATATATGCTCATGTATAGTATAGACATATACTGTCAAACATTTAACTGCAAGAAAGACCTCTTCAGCAACATGATTCTTTTTTACTTAGCACCTAACAACTCTACCAATATTTTAATTTGAATATTCTCCATATTTCCATTCTTACAGTCTCTAAGGCTTCTGTAGGAGACCAGTCCTTCCCTCATCCACACATCGTGCTGTTTATGAGTACAACAGAAAGGACATACACACTATTGGGACCCTCCAACTCTGACCTGTGGTTCTTCTGCCCAAGCCAGAATGTCAGTGATCTGTTGACTTCCAAAGGTGGGCAGCTCATAGCTCAAGCACGGCACAGCTGGAGCAGAACCCAGACTCAGACCCCCTCCTCCCTCAGCCCTGCAGACAATACAATCATGAAATCAATGCTTTTGACCCTCTTTCTGTTAGAGCTTCATGATTGGGTCATTTTTAACACATTTCTTCTTGCTGAATATTTTTAGATCATTGCCTTTCAATGTGTACAGCTGAAATGCTTTCCAAGATCTTACTGTTCCATCTCTTGACAACTGCCGCCCTTTCCTGAGCTTGACAATTCTGATCTTATACACATTTTGCATAAAAAAAAATACCCTCGATGCAGTTCATTGATTGAGTCCTAGCTTTGCTCTAGTAATGCCAGCATTCGCTTTTAAAATTTTCCAACAAGCACTCTCTCAAGTTATTCCATGCTGCTCCCCCTTTTCTCACTCTATCAAATGAGTTTCCCCACAGACATCTGCAAAACTACTTCACTGTCCTGCTTAAAATCCCTTTTTACTGACATCTCTCTTCTCTGTGTCTTACAAAAAGCACTTTTAGATTGGTTAGATAACCAATAAGGGGTGCTGACTGTTTATTATACCTAAACAGTGGCAGCCTTATCATTACATTAGGCCCTTCCAGCCTGTGTGTTTTATTTTAGCCTTCAGCTTCTGTGGGGACTGTATTTTTACTTGGGTGCATAGGTTAGCACAACAGGATCCCAGTACATGACTGTGGCACTACTGCAATAGAAATTAAAGGCAACACAGACATGATTTTGCAATAACAGTATTTCGTACTGAACACGAATTATCAGTTCTTTAAAAGCTGAAATGTTAATCCAGAAGTTCCTTGTAGCTCCTGCTGGCATGTATTTTGAGCTCTCTCCTACAGAGAGGTAGGATTCGGGGGGGGGGGCAGGTGTGGGGGTGCGTGCATGTGTTTGTTGTTTGAGGTTTTTTGTGTAGCCATGTGAAGAAAGGAAAATCAATAACCTGCTTATGGTTATATTTACTCCGATGACTAGAAGATCATTGCTATTCAGTATGTAGATGAAAATTTACATGCTACTCTGATCTCTCTCTTGTCAGAGCACACCACAAATCAGCAATACTTCAGATGTCAGATGGTCGCTTCTGCCCTACAGAGCTACTCAAAACAGTTTAAAAGGAGATTAAAAAAAAAAGAGCAAAAAAACCATCTCTCTTGTGTCTGAGTGAACGATTGGATCAATATACCCTTAAAGCCATGGAACAAAAGCAAAACCTCATTCAGCTGGCTTCTGAAAGCACTTCTGCCTCAAGATATTTCATGGAGTGTTTACTTGATGGCGTGCAGTTTAAATTGAGCTTAATAAAGGTGCTAACTTCAAAAAACATGGTACAATTCTGTGAAAGATCACTTATTTCAACAATTCTAAAATCTGCAAGATACCCGAATTCTACCTTCAATTTCAGGGATGAAAAGACCTGCAGCACACATCCAAAATTAGCTATTTCTGGTAAACAAAGATTTTTTTAGAACATCCCTTAAAGTGTTGCAAAATCCAGAACCAGACACACCCAGTGACTTCTTGATAAGGAAGAGGGAAAAGGAATTGGGAGAACAAGGTGGAAAGACATTAGGTAAACTAAACAGGAAAGAAAGGCTACAAAATGTAATTGATAATAACAGCTGGCACAAATGAAGACCTACAGCTCTTAAACAGACTTCAAAGAAACAGGCTTCAATCACTACTTAGCCACCTCCAGAGCTGCAGTAGGTATTTTTACCTTCTTCTCCCTCCTTGAACACACTCAGGTGTCAAATTATATTTGGCACTTCCTAAATCCATAATCCTGACACATTTTCCAGGACTCGCTTTGTCTTATTCACTATTTGCTAAACTATTGCTATTCAGAGATATATTTTTACTGTAATAACACTAGAACACTTCACTATTTAAAATTTAATGAAGGAAAGGATCTTTCAAACTGCTGAAAGCGGGCTTGTTGCTGCTCTCAACAAAGACGAACATCATTTAATCTCCAACTGCAACAACATCAGAGATAAGTGCTTAAGCAAGCATTCACTTTTATTCCAGGAACGTAAAGGAATAAGAAGAAAAAGAAAATCACTATAGCATTAACTGTATCTAATTAATGGTAACATCTGTTTATACAGACCTTGCATCTGGTAGCTATAGGGAGCCTGTCCAGGTTGAGGTGTGCTAAAGCTGGCACCGTAGCTTAGAAATCCTGTCTGTCCAGGTGACTGTGACTGTGCCAATCCACCTTCTGTCTTGATGCCTGCCCACAATGCACCTAAATCAGTTAGTGACAGCAAATCTATTTGTTCATATTCAAACAGGGATGGAAAATAAAATCACTCAACAGCAGTTTTAACATATAACTACTTTTGCTTGCATGAGAGAACAAACATCAAGAGCACACACAAATGAACAGGGTGAGAGCAGTCTAAAAGCACACGGAAAACTGAAGTTCACCAGGGAGAAGTTAAATTCAAAACTGTGTTTCCAATAACTGCAAAAGAAATTTATACATGAACAGGAAGTTGCATTATTCCTTTTTGCCTTTCCTGCCAGAGGCAAACTTTTCCATATATTCATGATATTACACAGAGGTAGATTAGCAACTTTATATGATTTTAATGAAGCATAGCGTAGCCAAGCTCTCCTGCCATCTACCCATTAACAACATAACAGAGATTTGAATTGTATAATATTCCTACATGAAAATTACACAGCTCCTAGTGCAATGGCTTTCTAAGGAATTAGAAGTGGATAAAGAGAACTAGCAGTATTAAGTATAATGATGATTTTTCAAAGCTAATTAAACACTATAGGAGGCATTCGGTCTTTTAGCAAACACACACCTAATAGACAGGAACTATTTCTGAAACAATCTCCCAAGCTGGGAGAAACATAGCAGAGGGTCATTAATCTGCACTGACAGGGAAATCCATTACACATCACATTACTCTCTCATTTCTAAATTTAATTATAAAAGAATCTAAAGTCCGATCAATAGTGACTTGCTGCTCAATTTCAGTGATTCTTCCCCCAATTTGTAAGGCAATAAGCAAGTAAATATCAGCAAGTAAAATACTGAGGAAATGTACACAATTCAGCCTCTGTCTTCTAGTTTTAATTACCAGGTTGTCTCTACATGAATTACCATTTAAAAATAATTATAGCCAAAGCAATGGAAAAGTGATACAACATTCTTAGGTTTCACTGTGGCATTCAGTGATACCTCATTGTTCAGAAACCACCAATGTTTGAACTGAATTATCTAAGTGTGAATTAGTAACATTCCTTTGAAAATTACTGTTAATCTATGTCAATTTCCTGGTTGGATTTTTTTAAACCATATTCAACAACATTTGAAGGTAGACAAGGGCTAAGAAGTTACTGCACTTGCAAAATTTCAATATCTTGAAATCAATATCAATTTCAATATCAATGGCAGCGTATTTTCTGCTATCTAAATAATTATTTTTCAACTGCTGTCGTTAGTCACCTTTAATTCCTTCTGTAAGACCTGCTAACTGCCAGACTAACCCTGCTTGCTTGTTTTTCCCTGATGCTTACTTGTTTCTTCCATTTCATGTTACAATTAAACAGTCCCAATCACGCATCTGACACCTCGTTTTCAAGGGGAAACTTCTGCTATGGATGATTTGGTATCAATGATCCTTATTTGTTGTCTGTTGAAGGACTTCTGAAATGCTGATTAACTATTGCTTAGAGAAAGCTTAACTAAATCAAGAATTTGTAGTCTAAATTTTTTTTAACAGTGTGATTTAACCCTCTACCTCAGACCAAGTGGGAGGAGAGGATCAAAGGCAGCAGCAGGAGGATGCCACTTGAGTGAAGACAACTTGGCACTGACAAGCCCTTTTGCAAACTTCCATGCTATGAAGACCCTTTCATCTCCTGGGACTTACTCTTTCCACCTGCTCTCATTCTGAAGGCCTTTACCCATCAAATCTTGATGCTCCCTTCTTCTCCCTTCTAATGTATGCAAGAAAGTGGGAAAGAAGAGTGAGAAAACACAAGGGCACTGCCAGGATCTGGAAAGTAAAGAGGTAGGTAAGCAAAGCCTTTGCTAGATGCTGGTGCTGGAGCAGGCAGGAGAAAAGAGCTTCAGGAAATTCTTCAGCCTCCTCAGGGGCTTTACAGATGAAGCAGAGCCAGAAGCCCCTGGGCAGCAGCTGTCAGAGGCATTCTACTCCACCCCCCTTCCTGCCTGCATAGCTGCACCGCTGTGGAGGTGGGGAAGTGGAAAAATGAAGAGGCTAGAGGTGCATTTGCAACAGCACCTTCCCAAACTTTGCCCAAGAGAGAAAACCTGAGAAAGGCTGGTATGGGAATTCATGAATACTTTTTCTTCCAGTAGACCCAGAGTGAAGAAACAAAAAGAAAGATGTCCCCCCCCCAACTCAGTTTTTCCTTTCACATATGTTGTAAGTCTCCCTTTATACCTGCTGGAAGTGGAAAGTTTCTGCCTGGATGAAAGAAAGGAAAGGCAGAGGGAACATGAAGCCTAAGCTGCAGACCAAAGAGGAGAATTTCGGCCCTAAGCAAGGCTTCAGTTCTCGCCTGTTGCACATGAGCGTCCCAATACTCCCCACATAATTTAATTTGGGAGCATAGATTATATGATGTGTCTTAAAATATATATGATGTTAGGTCCCAAACATTTTTAATGGTTATTTGCTTTTAAATATTATTTCTATAAAGTACATCAGAGAAGGAGAACCTTAGCCTCAGCCACAAGGCACTGTCTGAAAAGAACAAAACATGTAAAAATACACTCTGCTCAGGAACTGAGGGTTTCAGTGGTCAAAAGCAGTTCTGCAACTTAAAATGCTAGGCAAAATTCTCTTAAGTCCTAGGCATGGGGGATGGACTAGGCAAAAAACCAAACCAAAACAAAAGAGCAGGCAGGCATGTTAACCCCCGCAAGCAGTTGCCAAGTAAAGCAACTCTCAATTACAGCTCCGACGACAGTGAGACAGCTAAACTCAACCAGTGAAATCAAGGCCTGGCTGAAGTCAGTGGGAATTTTAGAGTTGACTGCAGTGAGGTCAGGATTTCATCCAGAGGAACCAAGCAAAAACCAAAAAAGTCACTGTTTGGGCTGGTCAAGCCCCAAAGTCAGCCAAATATGAACACAAGGTGTTTGCAGGAGAAACAGGTCAAGAAAAGCATGGTCGGGAAAAGGATTGTCTGTTATCACCCCACCTGATCCAGATGGAACTAGCAGACAAGCTCTCACCAGCAACAGGAGCTTTTGTGTAAGACTCTCCATTTGCATAATGTAAGCTTAAAATATATGTATTTGAACTGAAACTGAAACATCCACTTTATGTTTAGAACCATATTTAAAAGTAAGAGGAAATAATAATAATGTATTTCTTTTACCTATTGTTCACAATAATCTGCTGTAGAATATACTTGAGATCCAATGGATTTCAACTTGCAGATTTCAGGATGAAATATTCAGCAGTTTTGTACTTGAAACTTTCAACAATTTGAAAGGGAACAGCTTTCATGGCGAGTTCTGTCCTTTTTGCATAAAACTTATATTTTCTGAATGTATTTTTACATAACACACTGCTCAAATCATTTGGATTGTATATTTTTAATATATTCCCCCAGGGAATATAAGACCTATTTTCTAATAATGCATCCTCACTTCTGCACTGCTACGTGGTCTGCTAACAGACAGTCTGGCAGGAAAATGGTCTCACTCACAGCAGCTTGTTTTTAAATTAAATTTTTTGGAAATATTTGCTACTTAGTACTATCTCCTTCATCAGGCAGACAGAGCTTTAGTGGCAATTTACCTCAATTTTCACCTCTAGGGAGTTTTGAAACATTGGAAAGTGAGATTTTTTTTGGTGGGGATTCTTGTGAATCAGTTTTTTGCCTGCCGAAAATCAGCGCCAGCTTCACAGATTCATCTGGGTTCCAGTGATCTGTATCAGCTGAAATTCAGACCTTTAGGTACCAACATAACCTACTGCATTGCTGGAGAGCAGAGCTCCTCAGCTAGTCACTAGAGGCCATGACTGTGTAATGGAAGCCTCTAGATCTCTTTTCCAACTTCAGTGCTGTTTTTTGATATCCCCAGCAAAAAACGAATTAATTTCTCTCTCTGATCCCAAAAACTGATTCATCCTTATGAGTACCTTCTTAGCTCTTTAATACATAAATTAAGCATTACTCATTCCAGTGTGGGGAAATTATCAGTCTTTCACAAGAAATGCTCTAGAGCACACCTGTCCCACTAAGTACTAATGCAAGGCTCACATAATGATCTAAAAAAGATTTACCTCAGGAATAAAATAACATGGATGTGATTTCTTACCATATGAAGGGATTCCATAGGGCTGGCCGGGCTGGGGGTAAGTGGCATAAGCTGTAGCTTGTTGCATTCCTGTTGTAAACTGTGTCTGCCCATATGCAGCCATCGTTTGTGAAGAAGGGGTAGGAAGAATATGTGGGTAGGGTCTGCTATTGATTACAAATGACAGAAAATAGGACAAACACTGCATTAGACAGACATGCCTGTACTTATTTTTAGCCTTATTATAATCCTGCTACTTCATTAACACATAATCATATGCCATACTAGACAACAGAAGCTGTAAGACAGAGACGAAATAACAATATGAAATCAATAATAAAAGAATAAGTAGAATAGTAACTTTACAAATATTTTGCAAATAGATTCTTAGCATTAAAAAAAAATTCCCTAGAAATTGGTTTAAATTATGGCTTAACAGATGG
The DNA here is from genome assembly GCA_013390005.1 of Calyptomena viridis. Classification (NCBI taxonomy): domain Eukaryota; kingdom Metazoa; phylum Chordata; class Aves; order Passeriformes; family Eurylaimidae; genus Calyptomena; species Calyptomena viridis. The sequence goes on from WEIV01006975.1 coordinate 13,928, forward strand.
ACCCAATTATTATTTCAAATGAGGTTAGAATCTGGCTATTTCAGTTATTATTATTACTACTACTATTATTATTTTAAAAAGATATCATACTTGGAAGGGTAAATCTGTGGTGGGGAGAACTGGTGTGTTTGTCTTGGGCTGAAACCACTGCTTCCAATTGCTGCACCAAGGAGAAAAGAAAGCACACAGAAGTGTAAATACACACACCAAAGATAAATATTATTTTTCCTAATAGAATTTCAGAGCATTAACAAGATTTTAATTAAATTCAAATATCATTGATACCTTATATAGAAAATAATATTTTATCAGGAACTATACAAGAATGCTTAACATTAAAATCTTGATTGCAAATCTCAAACACTAAATTGCCCCTTTGTACAACTCCTCAGCAATAGTTTACTTTTTGGCTGCACACAGACAACATTTTCAATGCAAACAACCTTTTTCCTAATGGAAACATTTCCCTTCATATTTTCAAAGAGTTGTTGATATCTCAAGTGCAACATTTTATTAACTTTTAGAATTTTTAAGACCTACGTTTTATGAAGGAGCATTATGCATGCCTCGATTGAAAACATATGGCCAGCTTCAGAGCACGTGCCTCTTTAAAAAAAACTAAATTCCTGAAACAGACTGTGTATTACTATATTACACTTCCTTCTATTTTCCTCCATCTTACCTGCTTTTCAAAATGCTTTCAGACCTTCAAATCAGCCAGTGTTGCATAAAGATATCCAAGGTGCAGTTGTTAGTGAAACACTTAAGCTGAGAAGCCTACACAGTGCTCCCTCAGCAGCCCTGCACTGCTGACACAAAGCCTTACACCAACCCATTCCCATTTCTGTCAGTATTTTTGGGTGCTGCCAGGATCATGGCGGATGTGCTGGCATACTCAGCTTGGGGCATTATTTTTGGCAGCCCTTCCCTCTCTGGTTACGGTTTGAGCGTCACTTCTTCTCTAGGTCCCAAGGTGGGTTTGGAAGCTTTTGCCAGGAAGGGGTCAGCAGCAGGTTATGAGACTACTGTAAAATCAGACAGCCAGAGAAACAACAGGCCCTACTGCTAAGTACTTAGAAATAAACAAGGCACGCAAAATTACCCTTCGCCAGCTACCCTTTTCCTGGCCAGATACAGGGAAAATCCATCATCTTTATACTCCAGGAGTGCTTGTGAAGCATGTGAGGAAGCAGGGAACCTCTTTCTGTGCTTTCCATGCCTGATAATTTTATTTTCTGAGGCCTATGAGGCTGCAGATACCTCAAATGTTACAGTCTGACCACCACAGACATACACAGCTAGCATCAAACACACTGTCTTTTCTTCTTTCAGAGAATTAAAATACTCTAGAAATCTTTGGGGGGGGCTTTGGGTATGATACTTTCATACTCAACAGGCTATGCAGAAAATGAAGACTGTGAAAAGACTAGGAAAGGGCTGGCTACTTGGAGCCTGACTGCAAGATGTCAAATTTTGTTACTATGGAAATATAATCCCACAATATAATATCAGATCCTTTTTTAATTTGATTTGCACCGTAAAAACTATGTGCTAGAAATACTACAGGTATGCAAAACTGTGCAAACACCTTAGGTTGTCCTCACAGTGCTTGTCTCCTGTATGTCAGAAGCTAGGATGTGTTTGGCTTCCAAGAAAAGAAGCCTGACAAAAGAATGAATACCTTGGTTATAATAAATTACAATAAATGAGGAAGATTTACCCATCAATTACAATACTAATCACAGAGGCATGTGTGTTTACTCACAGAAAAGAGAGTAATTACTCTGGGCCAGAATACTCCCAGCGAGACTCCCACCAAAGACACCAATGGACATTAATAAGCCTGATAGTGTAATGCTCCTTACTTGGGGAAAACTCCTATTGACTTACACTAACATGAACAGAAATAGGCAAGAGCTGGAAAATGTACAAGGCTTTTTAACAGATGTGCACAGGTTTAGACCACTTGGGATAAGAAAATAGTAAATGAAAAAAATGCTGAGCTTAAGACCTTTGTTTATTTCTTACCTGATCCTGAGAAACTGTCTAAAGACCCGTCTGTGGTAGTAGTAGTAGCAACCTCACTGCTGTTCATTGGTTCTGTTTTAACTATAGAAATATAAAGAAAAGATATTCTATATGCACCTAATATTCTTGCATGTGCATGCACACACACTCACTACAAACTCAATAAAACAAAAATCTGCTAAAAATGTTTTAAATCATGGCTATTTATATTTTGCATTTTATGTATTTTTGTATACAAACAATGCAAAGTACTGGCAGCTATGATTTACACATACATACATGATGATTAAGAGGGTTATTTCTGTTCCCAAGGAATAAGAGCCACTGTAACAAACCAGAAGTCCCCATGCAACTCTCTGCACCTGTCCTGATTCCTCTTAATCCTACAGACCCAACAATAAGGGTCCACATTTAGATCAGGTCACACAGCACTTACAGGCTTGAAAGACAGCAAGTTGAATAAGAGAAAAAAGGAAATAATTTTTAAATGGGTTTCACTGAGGGCTGTTCAAATTTTGTTTCCATTCAAATAAATTTTCAGAGCAAAATTAAGCATCTGTGAGGAAGTAAAACACTTTCCTCTTGGTGGATTTCTCCTCTCAAAATGAAAACCAACTTCATACTCAACAACGCTGAATAAACAAAGGGGATGGTCCTCACCAGATACTTCAAAGAACGTTTTTACATTTTATTCCCTCTGTATCCACAACCCAACACAACTGTCTCAGAGTAAAAGAGAGAGACCAAGAGAGATTATCTCCTGACTCATTATGACTCATAATTATGAATTATTTTAATAAAGCCTCAAGTAAATAAACAATTTCCCCTTCTGTTACTCCAGTGCAAACTTTGTAGTGACACTATCCTGATCCATAGAACAAGGACAGGACTGGCCTGCCATGGATGTAAAATAGGCACAATCTGTAGTCCCAGGGAGTTAGCAGATCAGCATGGCACTCTCTCAAATCCATTTTTACACATACAGATTTTGAAGTTACAGCACATCAAAAGCAACTGAGGATGAGGTTTCAGAAAACAATGGAGCTGATTTTACTATCAACATCCCCCCCCTTTCACTCTTGTTGACACACACAGACACCACTTCCCACGCACCAGTGCTGGTGTGTACCTGACCTTTCAGTGAGGCAGTTCTGTAGCACAGTGGAAAGTAAATCTGAGAAAACCACGGTAAATTGCACCGCATTTGACATGTGAACCTTTAGTGCCATTATATATGTATGCATGTATGTTTGTCTATACATATGTGTTCAGATATTGAAACCATCCCTAGAAAAACCTTTAGGTAACAGGTTTGGAAAGAGTGAGGGAGAGGCACTTCTCCCTTTTGACATAAGACCTTACCTTTCACTACCAATCAAAACTCTTATTTCTGCATGTCTATTTCCTTCACTAAACCTCATACACGAGCAATCTCTCAAGATTTTACTAATCACCCACTATTTTCTTTTGATTCTCCTGCAGGATTTTTGCCTGCTAACTTGGGAAGTCGATACTTAGCTCCACACAAAACTCTTGCTATGTCTGCATTAACAAGCAGTGCTGCTTAGTAAGAAAACTTTCATGCAGTGAAATGGTTTGTGCAGAGGGTCCAGTTTCCATATGTTAGGTGTTTTTGAGGGGAGTTATTCAGCTGGAGAATATTAGCTGCACTTCTGCACCCTTTTTGAAAGAAGTGAGGTCCAAGAGACTCCACAAGGTGAAAAAAACATGGTAAGAAAGGAGGGCTGAGAGGTTCATTTCAAAAGTGCACCCATGATCTAAACTATAACTCTAACACAAAGGTATTTCTTAAAAACACATCATATAAATTACCCATCATCCATTTGACAACTAAAAACTCAAAGTCTAACATAAGATGCAACAAAATATTTATTGCAAAAGGTCCATCACAAGCAATTTTTCAGAAACTACCAGGCATTTACAGCATGCTCTATAGTTTGTCAATCTAGATATGAAAAATCATAGTATCCACATTATATTCTGCTTTTTCTTAGAAGGTTATCACAGCTACATTTTACAGTCAGACTAATCCTTCTCTCATAGACTACTCTAACTTTCCCCCAAATCTGCAAGTCTTCTGAACCTAACTTCCATAATGCAATTATACTTTTGGAAGTAATAATGAAAGGTGCTTTCCCCTATAGCTGACAGCTGTGGTGGGGGAAAAGAGGGGAAGATATGACAGATAAACCTAACTTGGAGTAGAGGGTGGAAGTTTTCAGTGTATGCTTTCTCCAAACTCTCTTCTACTGGAGAAACAATATTGCATATTCCTCATTTATGGATCACTGTGAATTAGCAGTTCAAGGACTACACTGAATGGTGTTACACAATATAGAGAAGTATAGCATCAGTTGTTCTAGATAAAAGCAACCTTGCCATGAAGGACTTATGGGTGCTGGTGGATGAGAGGCTGGACATGATCCAGAAATGTGCACATGCAGCCCAGAAAGCCAATTGTATCCTGGGATGCATCAAAAGCAGTGTGGCCAGCAGGTCAAGGGGGTGATTTGGCATCTCCACTCTGGTCTCTGCGACACTATCTAAAATACTGCAACCAGCTCTGGGGTCCCCAGCACAGGAAGGACATCGACCTCTTGGAGTGAGTCCACAGGGCCAGCAAGATGATCAAAGGGATGGAGCACCTCTCCTACAGGGAAAGGCTATGAGAATTGGGATTGTTGAGCCTGGAAAAAGAGAAGGCTCCGAGGCTACCTGATTGTGGCCTTCCAGTACCTGAAGGGAGACTACAAGAAAGATGGAGAGGGATTTTTTACAAAGGCATGTAGTGACATGACAAGGGGGAATGGTTTCAAACTGGCAGAGGGTAGATTTAGATTAGATATCAAGAAGAAATTCTTTACTGTGAGGGTGGTGAGGCACTGGAACAGGTTGCCCAGAGAAGCTTTGGATGCCCAATTCCTGGAAGTGTTCAAGGACAGATTGGATGGGACTTTGAACAGCCTGGTCTAGTGGAAGGTGTCCCTGCCCATGGCAGTGTGGCTGGAACTAGATGGTCTTTAAGGTCCTTTCCAACCCAAACCATTCTATGATTCTTTCTAAGTGAATGTAAATTCTCTTGCCATTGGTTTACAAGCTTCTTCACGGGTCTTTGTACCTATCAAATCCTTGTTCAAGATATTATTTTTGGAAAAACTCACCAAAATGGAATTTCTGTCTCTTTGACTCATGAGCAATACTTCAGTGCAGCAGTTTATAACTGAATGCTGTTTACTAGACATACTAATTTTGAAGATACATGAAAACATATAAAATACAATGCTTCTTAATGGAAATGAGTTCTAGTTGTTGACTGAGGTGCTCACAAATTTTTCATAAAAACTTTTCCTTATGTCTCCTCTCTCAGCTGTTGTATTGCCAGAATACAAGAAAAAAAAGGATATAAGACAGGATGTTCGCATTATTCCTGTTCTGGATAGCCATTACTTGCGTGATAACAAATATGCTGTCTTTAGGAACAACCATGACCTTAATGAGCCTTTGAATTGCAGATAGTTGGGAATTTAATAAAGATGTATAGGGACAGAGAAGCTCTCCATTCCCCAAGTCTTTTATGCAGTAATTTTCAGGAATTTCGATTATTTCCTTCTATCAGCCTAAGTACATTTCAAGAGGATGAAAGCTTGCTATATGAAAAAATAAACTGGGAAGAACAGCCACAGGTTTACCTTTTGGAAATATTTACCATGTGTATTCTTACTGCAAAGGAAGGCCTCTAATTTGTCCAAGGCAAAAACTGACCTGCAATGGAGCATATTTCACCCCAGAATCATGGGGAAAGAGAGCTGCAAAGGGACTACTTAAGGTTACAACACTCACAGTCTATCTCAGCAGCACATCAGTAATCCACATCTACCACAAGAGACATGAGGAGCTGTCCAAGGAAGCCAGGCTTTGGGCGGGCACAGATTTGGCCCTGCCACGTGCTGCTTAAGCATGCTCTGAATTTCAGCTCTTCACATTTTCCATGACAATTAACATTTCTCCAACATGTCCTAAGTTTTCACAAGACACCAATGGGAAATGAGAGGGAATATTGCCACATCTACGTAGCATGCATTGCACACTTTCCTGTAACAGCCAACACCATGCTCAGCTGCAGCAGACCACAGAAAGTGATGCAGGACAGTTCTGATTGCTGCTGCTCCCTTATCAAAACTGACCTTTACAGGGGTGCAGAATCATCAGACTTGAATTCTAGAGACAGACTGTGATTTAGCAATGTACTACTAAGTTTTAGTGCCAGCAAAATCACTCGTGTAATAAAGACTATGGATAAGAAGTTCAAGAAGTAATCTAATGTATTCTTAATCTGAGGCAAAAATTCAGTGTTTATTCAGAACTATTGATAAAAATTTGGTTAAGGAACAGAGAGATATTTTTCCTTCTTGTTTTTCTTTTCTAGTCATTTGTGAGATTCTAAAACTCAGATTTAAGAATAAACTGTATAAGAAAAAACTACAACAGAATAATAGAAATAAATAGGAGTAGCAGATAATAACACAGCAGTTAGCTTGGAGAAAAAAAAGCACAAAAATTCAGAGATAGCATAACTGCTGATGCAATGTTATATTGTTTGTCAAGACATTTCTTCTTCAGACACTCAAAGTGCAACATGCCCTGTTCCATCAGACATACTGCCAAAGGTGGCTAAAAAATTACTTACACAGCAGTTTCTGAACTCTACTGAGAAAGAGAGCTTCAGACCAGAACCCTCAAGTTCATGTGGTTCATTAGCCAAGTAATAACTTTCTGAATTCACAGCTTGTCATCAGCTTGTCATGCAGTTTCTGGTGTATATATCAGTAAAAAGTTCTATGAGGAATAAGATGCTGGCTATTTTAAATACGAATTTAGAGACCTACTATTTGGCCACTCCTAACACAGAAGTTGTAGGAATACCTCAAAGATTGCACCTTCAAGCATGGAAAAAGTAAGGTTCTAAAATATCTTTTAAAATTATTTTTTCATGTAAGGCTTGCTCTACTGAACTCATCTTTGCTAACAGCTATGTCCCAGTGGGGGGCCAAAAATAGAAATATTGCAAACATGGCTGACATTAAATCAGTTTTCATTGTGCAGCTTTAAGATTGAATTAATAGTATAATGTTATATTCTTTGCATCATATGAATAATATATGAATATTATTATATGAATAAGTGGGTAAAATGAAATTATTCCTGCCTGACCGATCTCAGTGTTAATGGAGTACAAAGAATCTCAGCAAAGTAAATGACGTGGCTAATTTGTTTATAGACATGCATAAAAAAACAATCTCTAGTCCTATTTTTATTTGACTCAAAGTTATGTCTTCTAATAATATTAGTAACTAAATGCCAGGTAAATCTTGATTAAGTACTTTACAGATCCTTTGCTACTCACACGCTGTTTTGCTTCATACCATCCTCTTTCTGTACCTACCAGAAGCCCAAAGTTCACCTGGAATCTTAAAGATAATTGTCACTAACAACGAGACAAAAAGTCTTCCTTGAATCAATAAGCTGATTATATTTTCCATTATTTTATCCAAACCTTCCTCTGTAGTGAAGAATCTTCCAATTATATAAAGGTCACAGGTTACTCAATTATACTAACTCCTATCCAGGATATTATTCTCTCTTTTTGTCACAGATTATCAAATCATCAGCTCCTGACCATGATGCTCGATAAACTTACTTCTTCCTGCTTCTCAAAGCAGAGAACTCTTCCTGAATGTCATTGTCTGGAAAGTACCAGAAGGTAATTTCCAGCCTAAATTTATGTTTAATTTTCAAAGAAAGTCCCTGCTCAAAGCAGCACATTCTAGTTCAAGCCCAGACTGTTTCCTGCTCTCCCCTTCTCTGATGAGAGGCTTCAAAACTTCTGCAGTATTTGGGCCGTGGAAACACCTAGCTTTCACTGCATACAGCCCCATGACCCTCATCTTCCTCCTATGTTATGCATTACAGCTGAAAGAGCTTTAACATCATTGTGCCTGCTCATCTAGCATTAAAACCTTAAATTTACAAAGAAATGGTGTCACTGCTACTTGCAAAATCAGAAAGAAACTTCAAAACCATCTAGGTTGGTAGAGACCAGGTTTGACAGTATCTGCAGCTGCTAATCAACATTCAACCTGGACATTCAACTGATAAGTAGAGTCATGGGTTAAAATAGTCTCATTAACTGCATTTAGGACGTGAGAATATCTGAGTCAAACTAATGTTCTTATCCCTTCACACTCACATGTCGAATTACACCACATGTTTGTATTGCTCCTGTCCAAATGGAGGCAGCACATATCCAGAAAATACTGTTTATAGAGGTGTCATGGAATATTTGCTTTTTTTTTTAACTCCCTCTTCTCAATTGGGAATTGGACCATGCACATGTTTAACAGTTTGCAGTGTTCATGTACAATAATCATACACTTTAACCAGAGCCAGACAGAATGACCACAAAACATCATTAATGGCCAAGTCACTAATGTCAAAGAAGGTTGACTTCAGCTACCTTCTGGGAACACAGAGGTCTTCCACTGAACAGGAGAGCAACATGAAGCCAGGACCGCTCTGCCATTCAGGTGTACAAAACAGATTAAGTCATGACAACAGAAGCAGAATGACAAAGCAGGTGGAACTTTACACAAATAGAAATAATATACTCTACTTTTGTCCAGTGTCTGAACTCCAGGACAGACAGACTTAAAACTGAAATCACCTGGACAAAGAGGGATAGCACTAGCTTCTGTTCGTCTCCACACAGCAGCAGCATATTCCCTAGCTCGTCTTATCAAACCAGGTGGCACAGGCACTTCACTCACTGAGCGGGGGTCAGGTGACAAGGTTAATGCTAAAGTGTAACAAAGTTTCATGCTTTTTAGTAAAACCTAAGATTACAAGATGCAAATGCAAATGTTAAATCAAGTCACAAGTCTGTGAAGTTGCTAAGGCTCTTCAAACAACATTGTAATAAAGAGTGATCTTTCACTAAGATGTCCTTTTCCCTTGAGTTTCTGCTGGTGCACTGACAGAAGGGGCTGGATTTCCTTCTCATCTGTATTACTGTCCAGGCATATAACATGTGACATTTCATATGACATTTTTGTGTGCAATCACACAATTACATGCATGCAGACCATACGTAACACACTGGTCCCACTGGAAAGACAATCACACCCAGCAACGATGCAACAATGTGTTGCAAGTTACAGTTTTCAGTAAAGTAATGGATGGACATCTTCACAGGTCCTTGACATCCCACAGCCTGTGCAGAGCCACTGTGTGGCCACATGTGGCTTTGGGACCCCCAGACACACTCAGAGGTGCTCTCACCCCCCCAAGCTTCACCCACAGTCTGGAACAGCGTGTGCTGCGAACATGTATATGAGAAGCTTGCAAAAATAAATTATATTAAAATAATGGTGCTTCCAATATGTTCTTGTTCTTTTTTTTTTCTTTTTTTTTTAAGTAATTTGTCATTTGGAGTATTTTGTTTCCCTCAAATGCCTGGGAATCAGTACTGTTATTAACCTATCACTTAAATTAGGTCCTTTCTTTCAGGAAAATCTTAGGGAGAAAAAAAAATAGCGAAGCTTTCAAAAGTAGATGCACATACATACAGAAAAGACAGTAAGTACATAAATATTTAATAACCAGTATCCTCCTCAAGACCTTGTAGCAGGAGTTACTGGACTGAGACAGCAGAGGAGTGGACAAGTTATTTCACTGGCCAAATACCTATGAAAGAGGAATAATAGAGCATTATGCTGCATGTGCTCAGAACAGACGGAAAGACTCTTGGGGAAACAGAAGAATAAAAGTACAGATAAGACAAAGAGTCTGGAAGGAAGCCAGTGTAATACAGCAAGCAAAAAAAAAAGGTGAAGAGCAGGGAAAAGAAGGATAGTCCAAGTCCCTTGCCTTCACATAAAGCTTTTTTGAGCCTGGGAACTTTGCAGTTTTTTGCCTCTGGCCATACAACTGTCCTCTTGTACTCTTCTGAGGCTGAGTAAAGAAGTTAGCATCACTAGTTCTTGATGCTAATATCCTACTGAAATGCAAACATTAGATCTACCTTTAGTATGCTATTATTTGGGCACATCTAAATATAGAGGTATCCCTGCATCAATTACAAGTTTCATACCATCAAGTTCTTCATTACAAACACAAGTCTAGAAACTTCAGCATATATAACTAGGAGAAACACCAGAAATGAGTAATTAAAAGGCACCAGAATCTCCAAAAGAAGGATCATTTTTTCTGATTGCCATCATCTACTACCACTTGGCACCCCAAAGCACACAAAAATAACTATTAAAAAAATAGGAGTAAATTGAAAACTATTCACTGCCAATCTGCAGGCTGAATTGCAATACTGAAAGACTATTTTGAGTGCTACAAAGTATTGCTAGAATTACAACAAATATAGAAATACTATTTACTGACAGAAATCTACATCATGTGCTATAACAACAACCAGCTCTACCCTCTCTATGGACTTCAACATGTTACTTGCCTATTATTTCAGAAATACTGAAACCATTTTTTTCTCTTTTCTACAATACTGCAATTTGACAGCAAACATACTACATGGTGCTTTCTTTTGAAATCCTGAAGATGGATTTATGTTCACCAGACTTGAAACAATCTTTCTAATGGCCACCCATCAGACAGTTTCACAGTGGAGAGCTTTGACTGTCTTTGTGTGAGATGTCATTCTCATGTTGCAGCAAGTACTTAAAAAGTGAGAACCGTTTTTTTTCCCCAAAGGAATTTTGGTGTCCAACTCCCTTTGAAGCCTCCCTGCCTATGTATCTTTGAAAATCTGATCTTCAATTTGTTATCCATTTTCCCTTCCCATTTGATATGACAATGCCTTTTCTCCTTCCTTCTTGAAAACTCAAATGAAAGGGAAGTAGTAGGTTCCATACTCCTAACATGAATGAAGTGTAGTTGCTTAGAAAATCACAACTCCCTCTCCTAGTCCTCTTCTATTCTTTTCCATTCCAGTTGCATAAAACATCAACATGATGGGCCACAGGCTTCTGTTTCTCACTCTATGCCATCCATCAGATTTGATTTACATTCTTTAGATAAAAGTAAAGATCATCGTAGACATAAACTGGATCCAGTTGTCTGTTATGGAAAACTGATTTCCTACCCTTTTCAAATTTATTGATTACTCACAGTCTTCTCCCTCCAAAATGTGTCTACCAAAGTGGGCATGGGTGTTGGAACAGCCACTAGCTGTCTGATAAAACTTAACAAATGGAAATTTTATGAGCTTCTGTTGTTGTTATTCTTTCAATTCCTTGAGTATCAACCCACCACGGCAATTCACAAACAAAGGAAGATTAGAGATAAGGCATGACTATGAATATTTTGATCCCTATTTCAGTCCTTTTTTTTCAGGGATTTTCTTAGGCAAGTCATACAGGGCCATAATTTTTATGGTGTCCAGTGTCTGCTGTTTTCAACAACAGAGGAAATTTTGTGGAAAAACACTTAAAGAGAACATGGAAAACTCAAATACTGTAGTATTTATATCATCAGCACCACCGTGGCATACCAGGACTGATTTTTCTGAGTGCCTTTATCCAGACATTTTAGTGTTACTCCTCTGCATTTGATCCTGGGAAATTTCTGACTGGTCAAGGTCTATAATTTCCTTATTACTTCCCCATCAGTGAAGATCATGCTGCTTGACCCAGAGAAGAATTTTTCTCTATCAAAGTGAAATTAAGCACACAAAGAGTTATTACGTGTATGCTGCATGCAAAGATTAAACTCAGACTCAATCACATTACTAAATTCCCATTCAGTGCTTTGAAAACTTACAACTGAGTGTGAAGCTAAAAATATTAGCTAACACCAGCAAGCTATCTTCCAACCACATCCTTTTGCAGAACAACATCAATAAGAGACAAGTCTGAAAATGTGCCTTAGAGGAATTTAGGAACATTTGTTTGAAATGTGGCCATTTCACTTTAGGACAGGTATTTTTTTTATTTCTTCTTTTTTTTTCCCCCCTCCCTCTCATCTACTGAACATATCCTGTGCTTCAGGGTATGGAGACCTGCCGATATCACACCCATAGTCAAATCAAATTTAACATATCTTTACAAGATATTTATAACATGCAAATACCTAGAGGCCCTGCTTCTCATTCACACGAAGATCCATTATGCCAGAAAAGGAGGGCTCTTTCATGTTAGTGAGAATAAGTGCATGGTAGAATAGAAGCTGGTTTCACATATTATATTTAACAACTCACATCTCTACTCCACATGCAACCACAGCAAGCAAACCACACTGCAGCATTTTAAGAAAGGTGTTTCACGATCCCTCATGACTGCATCCTTACAATCAGCCACTTGTGTCTCAGCAGAATCCTGCTTCAAGAATCCCAGAAAAAATAATTTTAATTTACCCTTCATTAAAAAAAAATAGTAAACTCTTGCTTCATTCACTCTACTTTTTCGTAAGTCTCTTCAGCAGGTCAAGGAGCCTAACAAAACATTTTCTCAAGACAAACCAGAATAGCAGTAAAAATTCCACCTTCAGATTCTCAGACATCTGATTCACTCACGAATTTTGTCTCTTGGCACATATCTAATTCAGAAATAAATTATTCTACTATGTTTCTTTGAAAAACTTTTCCATATTTGTCACTTAAGAGTAATCAGAGACAGGAATTTTCAAATTAGAAAGCTTAGACCAGAATCGTCAGGCACAAGCTATTTCTTGGGACACTTTCTGAACAACATCGAAAACGCATGCTGAGCGCCACGCCTGCTGTGCCCACTGCAGCCACCCAAACCTGCGGGGCTCTCTGTGCTAGGGCTGAGCAACCAGTCTGCAGTGCTGAGCAGGGTCATGTCACCTGAGGGAAAATGGCAAACAAAAGAAAACTGTTTGGCTTCATCTCAGGAGGTAAACAGATATTGTAAGTTAGAGCTTTCTAGGTAGAATTCACCCCAAATTCTTTTAAACTTTAAAATTCTAGTGTCAGATAAACAAGTTACACCTTGGTTTAATTGACTTTTTCCAATAAACTCTGATACCTACCTATAAGTTGGCGTATTATTTCAAAAGTTATTTGCTACCTGAGGTCAGTTCATTAATAGACAGATATACTATATAGCCCATTTCCTGATAAAGTAATATTAAGTATTTTTCAGAGTGTATGCACGCACAAAGCAACCATATGTAGAAAAAAAAGTCAGGCCATATGATGAGTGTCATTCGGTGTTTCAAGGAACACTCCCTATTTTTGTGCTACTAAAGAACCTTCAAGTTACACAGAAAGTACCAAAGCTGGTGAAGTTTACAGCAAAGGTTTTTGTGAGCTAGAAGAATTTTAATTTTAAAGGAACAAGCAATTTTACCCTGTACCAAAAGTGGTATATACCTGAAAATATGACTTAAAAATATAATAACACACGTATTTTACAGGAAAAAGACCCATTTGTGGACATAAAATATTTTTCTGCTTAAACTACATGAACACAGTGAATACTTTATTTATTCTTTAAAAAAGTTTTTTGTTTTGTCAAATGGCTTAAAATTTTATTGCAGTAACACTTTTACAGCAATAGCAAAAATGAAATTATACACTAATCTGATAACCCATAAACCCTCCTCACTGCCAACGACTCTAATTAGAATTAACATTAGAGATGTTTGGAGAATTGAGGGGAGGGGGGGACAAAATTTGTTTGATTGACATGTGCCTTTCCTGGAAGAATGCAATGCATGTCCATAATTAAGTCTCTGTTCAAATAGCCAGCCAAATGTAATCTATGATCTTTCCCACTACTGCCATAAAAATGTTACAGCAAAGAGTACTTTTTGCTGCTTGTTGTATAACCCCCTCTGTGTTTCATTATATGTATTATAGATGTATTATATTACTGCAAAAGCTGTTAGGTTGTTCTGTTGCTAGTATTCTACTGAGAACAAACATAACTTATCAACTGCCTGACTGCTTCTTGAAAAATAGGTATCAATTTACCCAATTGAATTACTACACCTGTTTGAATTTTGGCCACTCCATCAGAGCAGCAAGCTAGCCTGAGGAACTTTCAACACTCAGTTTTATTAGCCTACTTGACAAAACTCTCATAGCCACAGGAGCTCGGAAAAAGTGAGAACATAAAGAAATACCAACACAGTGAAAAAGATGGAAAAATTGCATTTTGTAGTATGGCAATTGTAAACACCTTTTTTCCCCTCATCATTCAGCTTTCCTATTGAGTTTTTTGCCCTATTTTATTTTAAGCTCTGCAATTAGTACCTGCTCAGTCCATTCAAACTCCATGAAAGAAAGAAAACCTGGAATGAAAACTATTGCTGAAACTTGATAATAATAACTACTGATAAACATTGAATTTTATCCTCCATATTAATAAACGTGGAATATCTAAAATAGTAAAATATTATCCAGCTTGCTGACTACAAGAACACTAATGCAACAAGGAGAAAAAATAAATTATGAAACACTAAAAAAAAAGGGCTCACCTTCTGTGCCATTGGGTGTCATGGAATTATTATTTATATGGGAGTTATCAAGTTTTGGACCACTGGGGGATTCACTACTACCACTTAGTCGTCTATGTGGGCTGGCTAGATCCTGCATTTCCATAGACCTGAAAAGAAGATGCAATCAGTTTTAGTGACATATTCAACAAGAATTACAGAGAAATTGTCTTTACAAGATGCAGCCCACTATTAATCAACATCTCAAAAACACTCAGTAAAAAATGAACAGCTTCTCCCAACTTGATCTTTTCCAGTGCTTAATTCATGTTGTAGCCCCACACATGACTGACCAGCTACCATAATTATTTTTACAGCTTGTAATAGAATAAAATTTGATTCCAAGTACTGTACTTTAAATATTCATGTAACCTTGTATTTTTAAGGTATGTACAAAGATGGAACCACCAACACATGAAGACATATATTCTCTTAACAACAAATTAACACTCCGCTTTTTCAAGATTTACCACTCAGTGGCAATATAATGGGCCTCCAAACCAAATAAAACACTTGAAGCAATTGTGGAAACCTATCATCTACTGACAGAGAATGAGATATTCCTGATGTATATGTTTACTCTGGCAAACTACTTAATTGTTCCTCTGTTTCTGTTGAAACAAATGCAGCATTAAAACATTATTATGTCTGCTCACTTGTTTGCTTTGTGGATTACATAAAGCGTGTCCAATTGAAAAGGGATATGGCCAACATACAGTGAACCCATATAGGCGTTAGTGTGCCTTAGCACTCTGCTGTATCTCAGCAGCTGTTGCTTAGTCAAAATAAGCAACAAAGAAATAAGAAAAGAGCAATTCCGATTCAAAGCAAAACCGAAATGTTTAAGCAGCACAAAAGCAGCTGAATATTTCAGAGTGATGATTTCAATAGCCTTATATATAAAGGCCAACAGCCATCACCACCATGGCATACGCCTTAGTTGATGTTGGGGTTTATGGCAGAAGTGCCCCATCCTTCCACTTTATACTTAAAATTTCTGATAATGTTATTTGTCTAAGTAATTGCTCCCAGGTTACTTCATATGTTACTCTGCCCCCAAGGCATTCGAAACAATAATTTTTCAGCTTAAAAGAAATGCTTCTGCTCTTTTAAAGACTAATAAAATTACATTAAAAATTCCTCATGCAGTAATGTTATAAGTATCCTTAAGCCTAAGTGTCATTTCAGTTATGAAGTCTTCACATTTTAACTGACATTTTATCACAATTCTAAACAAATATCCTTCATTTTATATTTCTTTACCTCATCCAATCTACACAATGAGTTTGAAAAGCTGGTATCTTACATAAAGTGGAACAATTCAGTGAGGAAGTGTACGTGGTCATTGCTGCATGAATTGGTCGCATGCATACAAAAGCGACACGATAGCACCTATTTACCCACTTAATGTGGAAAACAAGAATAAACATTTTACTGATCAGCTGAAGTTAAAAAAAACCCCAACAATAAAAGGCTTCCGAAAAACAGCAATTTTCAGTTAAATCCTTACCTGCAGCTCGAGGAAACAGCAACATCTGAACTAGTTTGGGACTTCTGCACCTGTAAACCAGGGAAACAAACAGAAGCTTCTATTACTCTGCTTTACTACGAGGCCTTAATTTAAAGAAGGATATCACTACAGATGACAATTCTGTCCTTTAAATCCAAAGGGAGAGAGGAGGGTGCGGTGCCCGTGAAAGGCATATTGTCTTTAAATTGAAGGCTCAACTGCTGTTTCCCCGGCAGGTCTCTCTCCCTCCTCCTTGCGCTGGGGGACGGCAGCCAAGTGACGGGATAGTGATTCATCAGGGGCCCGTGACAGCTGCAAAGGGGTTCACTCCTCCCACGGCACGGCACGGCACAGCACGGCTCCACCGTTCACCCCCGCAAAGGTAACCCCGCCGCGCCGCCAAGGGCAGCACCAACTGCTCCAGCTCCAAGCCCCCCAACATCCTCCATCCCTCTTGCCTCTCCTTATCCTTCCCTTTCCCTTAACTCTTCACAGCTTCTTGCCCTCATCACACTGGTTTTCCTGTTCCTCTGCTCTTCGCCATCCTTCCTCCATGCCTGGGCCACGGGGAACCTGCAAGTCAAGTTCACCCCAAAGGCAAGCTGGAGAGGCTGACACTATTTTTTGGGGGGAAGGGTGGGAACAACAAGGGGCAGGTCTACCTGTGGTAAAGATCTTCAACGGTATTACATGCCATCTCTAAAACCAGCCCATCTCCATCCAGGGCAAACTAAAATCGAAACCCCACATGTTATTGCACAAAGTCTTACTTATAAAAATTCCAGTCGCTAATGAGATTTCTGATAAAATAACTTAAAAACCACTTTTGGTTAAGTACATATGAAGAAGTTGCAGCACTTACCTTTGAGGTTACTCATCAAGAAAAGGAATCTAGGTGCATTGGGAAGCCCAGCAATAATTTTTCAGTTTAATAAAATTACTCCTTTTATAACTCAGGTGAGTAATAGTTTTCATATCCTATTAGAAAAACACTGTCACTTTGCTAACAAACTCTAGGCAGTAACGATTGTCAGCACGTGATAAAATTCAGGTGAAGATACTCTGCTAGATACTGTGAGCTTAAAAGCACACAAAAGCTTCTCTGGGCAAGGTATATAGCCTCTTAATGTCTGCGGTGAGGATGCTTCACGTGCATTTCCATTCAACCTGAACTGACATCTCTTAAATGATCACAGAGCAAAGACAAGGGAGATGAGGCATTTTAAGTGCCATAAAAATCATCCAAGCAAATCCTACTTATGTGTCTGTAGGGTGGGGTTTTTGTTATTTTTAATCACAGACAGAATTACTACCAGCAAGAGTAAACAACTGCTAGGGGCAGCCAGGCAATGAAGAGCATTACAAACGATGTCAAGAAGCATTCAAAAAGGCATGTTGAAAAACATCAATCTTTTTATAACTGGGTACTTAAAGTACTGCATAACACGCTTTTCAATACATTGTTGCATGCCAAATCAAACTAGACTAGCAGATACGGTCAAAACTGTGCATTTTGTTTTAAAGATTTTTTTTCCCCTCCGTTCTTTACCCCAGAAACTGCTGCAAAGTGCCTTAGGATATGTTTCTGCTGTTACTTCTAAACACCTGGAAAAAATTATAGGTGAGAACTAAGTTTGCTTACAGAGCTATCTTCACTGCCTCTTGCCCAGGATCCTTTAAAACGTATCTTTTATAACAGGAAAAACTACCATTTTCAAATTGATGCTTTAATTAACTGATATTTTCTATAAAATTATTCATACTTGATTAAACTCTAAAATACATGTAATCCTCAATGTTTAGATTACCAAATTTTTAAAGAATAACAGCTTCTGTACATTCACATATATACACATATACATATGCGTGTGTGTGCATAGCGAGAGAGATTTCATTTATGGATTCATGGGAGAGGACAATAAAAATAACGAGCTCACTTGAAGTGAATTAAATATATAACTTAAATGTCCTCCAACACTCTATGATTTGTGAAAGTTCATATCCACAATCTTAATTTTCATTAGATATACATTAGATATATTCCATTGTGTCTCAAGGATTATTTAAACCATGTGTTGCACGTTACCAAATTTAAAAATGACTCTTTAATCAAAATAACTTTAAAACAACTAATCCTCACTTAGGCTGGTCAGCTGAATCCACAGAGTGGTCCAGGAAAAATAAATCTACTCTCAAGAATGCGAATGCAGACAACAATTAGACACAGATGTGAGTGAAATTAGTTACAGTTTACAAAATGCTACACTTCACATGCTTTCAGTTTTTTATGTGTAGTACAAAATTGCAGTGTAGTAAGGAACCACACTTATGATGACCACTTACTTCGTAGAATAAAAACATTTCTGCATGGCATGTGCTTGCTCTTATACAATTTCTCCCATTTTGTCAACAGATTTCTAGATAATTGAAGTTCTGCAACATAACTCACATATCAAACAAAAAGTGGGGGAAAACCCCAAATGCAATGGCCTTTCCCAGACAGAAATGGGGCACAATAAAAAAGGAGCTGTGACACTCCTTTCATACAGTGCTCTGTTTAAACTAAAAATGCCTTATATGCTAAATTATATAAATGGTCTCCTTAATACCTCAAAAACATTACTGTGTATAATCTGGTAGTTGTAAGTAACATTCGCATCTTTTTCCTTAATACACATTGCAGATCCAGGCACTGTATAGTACATGGTGAGAAAAAAAGGACAATGATAGCAAAGCTACTTCAAATTCATCCACTTAAGAATCTTAAATCAGTAACATCAAATTCTGATTAGTTAATGAGGTCTTTTAAGTTTGCCTTTTTTCTAATTAAATTTATAATTCTTCACAGATGTAGGTTTTGTTGATGTTCAATTTGTCTCTCTCATTTTGTTAAACCTCACATAGTACTCCACCAATCCATTGAATAGCCACATTAAATCTGTTAATACCATGCTCTTCAACCCCAGAAATTATTTCCAGAAGGCAAACTTGCTTTGAGAGATCATCAAACAAGACTTAAGGTACACATTTTATCACATTTTCCCTACCACAGAGCTCAGGATGCAGAGGAAAATTCATGACTTTTGCACTGTTTATTATACTTTGCTAAATTACAAATCAAAAGCATCTGACAGAAGATCATGTATGAAGCCAAGAAGTTAATAATGTTCTGTGAAAAGTAAACTGTAAATGGGAAGGGATTCTAAATTTCAGCAGCACAGAGCAAATGAAATGTAGGTACTTGTCTAAATTACAGGTTTTCCACAGTATTTTTGCTTGCTAGGAGCAATTTTTTTTAATGGCTATAATTTAAAACATTTTTCCAGCTGAAAAGAAATTTTCAAAGTGAAAATAAGAATTTAACCCAGAAAACTATAGCCAGCACACGCACTTTATCTTAAAACACAGTTCTACTTGAAAGAAGCAAATTTCAAAGACCATGACAGTTTTCAAATCAGTGTGTTCCTTCACAGGAGAAAAAAAAAAATCTGTCATTTTTAGGAAGGGGTGGAGGAAAGAAGTGGCCTTTTCTCCAACAGCACTCTTTGCCTCCTTAAAAGCGTGATCAGTCAGTATCTACAGACATAACGGCTTCAACAGCCAAAATGTTACAAGACTAAAATGCAAATTGGCTGCAGAAAAGCACCTTGCTGGCAACCCAGGAAACTTGGTAATACTTTCACTCTTCCAATAATAGTACTGCTAGGCTCTAAGGGAAGAGGTAGGGTTTTTTCACTAGATATTCACATCAAAGACAAATTGCACTTATTAAAGCAAAAGTGAGTAATTTCAGCTATTTAATTTTTAATTACTAGTTTAAATTCTAAAAGCGCTATCCTGCATGCCCATTTCATACACTTATGAATGAAACATTTTGAAACCCCAACCCAAAACTCCCTTTAGGAAAGTACTACAATGTGACAATTCTCCTATTATGACCAGCCATTTAAGAAGGTCTTTCTGCTTTTCCAAGATTTTTTTTGGCTCCTGAGAAATATTTCGTACTTATTGCAATTCAAACAAAATTCTTACTCATTCTTTTTTTCTCCTCTCTCCAAAGGCAAAGCATGACTCAAGCTGTCTGTCACTGTGCAGAGCTGCTGAGAGGGGATGGCTGCTCATTTCCAGACCCTTCTGGGCCTTGGGAAAACTCTGACAGCAGTGAGGCTTGGCTAAAAACTGCATGTCATGGGTTTGTTAGCAACATGTAAAATTCTGTATGCATATGTGTTTAAATACCTAAAATCATACAATGTATATAAACACACACATATACATATGTTTACAGATCCATATTGATACTATTATTTATTTTACACATCAAACCAGCAGTCTGTGTTCTGGCAAACGCTTTGAGAACTGTCTCAGTATGGGATGGAAAATAAAAGAATCTTTATACGCGGTATCTAAGGTTAGAAACTTCCAGTGATATGCTGTACCACATTTCCACTTCTTATTCCAAATTTCCTTCAGTGCTCATTTTTAAATTTAAACACACGACATGAAATATACTATCCTTTTTTTTTTCTCCTGAAGCCTTTTATCTCTTCTGCTTGCCTCAGTTTTAAATGTTTGATTACAAAAGAAAGGAAAAAAACCACCAAAACCCAACAACATTCAAAGAAACATTTTTAAACGCACTAACACCTTTACTTTTCCAGAATAAATCTTAACTGTAAAGGGCAGTCCGTCCTCTTGGTGCTTGAAACACTGAAAGAAATACATACTTGGGAATGTTTGGAGGGTCTCAGTTGCTCAAAAGCAAGATGTAAATTTAATGAGACTTCAAAAGATCTTTAACTTCCTCGTTCTAAAATCACTGTTCTAAATAAGCCACCTAAAATGTCAATAAACGTCAAATATTTCAGTTGTGTAGATGTTTATTCTGTCATCTTGAAAAGTTCTCCTATGGGGATCTATGTGTTTTCCTTGGTGTTTGGAAAATTTAAACACATTAAGCAAAAGGATTTCCTGCTTCAGAAAGCACTGTCAAAATCTCTGTCAGGCATTCTTCCTCCTAATTTTTTTTTATTATTTTTCTCACGCTCTCATGTCTCTTTCAGCAAGATCTGCCGGTTTCCTACAGTACGTGCCCATTTCCCCCCCGTTTAACATCTCGCCATCACGTTGCTCCTATCTACCGAACCATTAGCACTCGAGGAAATCAAACAGGAGAATCCCCAAACCTGGCTGATCACAATAAACAGAACCGCCTAACATCTGTTTTGTGGGAAGCCGACAAACCCCAGCCTGAACCACGGCCAAAATGAACTGCAGCANACAAAGCGCGGCGGAGAGAGGCTTCCTCCAGCCCCGCCGTCTGTTTGCTCAGCCTTGTGGGTCTGCCCAGGCAATGCCTGGGGGCACGCTGCCGCTCCCGCTCTCCTCCTCACTCCCCTTTCTCCTTTTTCTTCTTTTCTTTTTTTTTTTTCTTTTTTTTTTTTTTTTTCCCTCCTCTTTTGGTTTTTTTTTT
>WEIV01006975.1:35818-57701 GCA_013390005.1 Calyptomena viridis
GCCCCACACCTGGCTGATCACAACAAACAGAACCGCCTAACATCTGTTTTGTGGGAAGCCGACAAACTCCAGCCTGAAACACGGCCAAAATGAACTGCAGCACCCAGTGATTTATAATTGAGAGCCGCTCTCCTCCGGGACGGCAGAAAGCGCCCCTGCCCCGCCGCGCGGGACCCCGGGCTGCTCGGCAGCCGGGCTGCTGCAGTCGCCCTCTTTCCCCGGTCTTGTCCTCCCCCTGTCGCCTCTCCCTCTGCCCCGCGCTGCCGCCACAGCCGCTGTCAGCGCCCGCGCCGCCCGCCTGGTACTCACGGTGCCGGGGCGCTCACAGCCCTCTCTGCNTTGTTTTCGTTTTTGTAATGCAAACCGCAGCTATTCTCTTGTCCCAACCTTATTGGTTTAAAAGCAACAACTGCAATGAGGCTTGCGCGGTCCGAAGTCAACCTTCCTGCGCGGGCGAAGCGCAGCCCGGGCTGCCGCGCGTCCCTGGCCCCCGGCCGCCAGATCCCCTTTTTTGCACCTTCTTCTGCCTCACCCCAGAACAACTCCAGAATCCCTCGGGTCCCTCCTCATTTGGAAAGTTTAATTGCGTGTAGATGCGTCCCCTCTAGTAAGCTGGGTTTAAACTAAAGCCGTCCTAATAGAATAACTGGAATTAGACCAACATTATACCAGAGAGAAGCTAAATAGGGATACTCACAGAGGCTTTTAAGCATACTACCAGCATACACGTCCGGACATGTCGTTTTGATTGGATATGTAACAGATTTGTTCTCAAATATCTGAGATTCTTGCAACCTTGTAAAGAAAGGGTCTGCTAAAACTATTTAAGCCAGCCTTCTCCCATTTAAAGATATTTATTAAATAAAGTATCTGGAACTTTTAAAATAGTTTAAACCATGAAATACCCATACTCCTAAAACCAACTGTAAATATAATAAAATTTGTATTTTAATTATTACCCCTTACTAAAGTTTTAAAATTTTAAACTGTGAAAAGGCCCTTCCCATAGATATTACAAATATTTTAAAAGAAGAAAGAGACGGTTGCACAGGGTTAAATTTGTACATTAAGTAACTCTTTAAAGCTTTTACCAATCAATAAGTAATTAAGTAATTTAATTAGCAAGCCATTAAACTGAAATGGGTTTATGATACATTTCTATTATAGAACTTTTAGTTTCTCTTAATTAAAAAACTCTTTTAAAAATATATACATTATGTTAAAAAACATTGTAATGTACACAACAATTATATTTGACCAGCATTCTCCGGAGCACTTCCACTCTGTAGACAGTATTTTTCACTTCATGTAGCACTTATTTTTTCTACATTTTTCAGTACACATAATCCAAACATGATGAGGAAAACAGCATAACGATTTGCAGTACCAAAAAAGAAGTCATAATACCATGCCAGGTCTACAGCACTAAATAAATTAAAAAAACCCAAAACAAACAAACCAACTTCATACTGTATAAATAGATTGAAACAGAATCGTTTTTTTTTTCTTTACAAGAATCCGTAGTTATTCACTGCTAATATATCCTTACCTTCAATTAACTAATCTGTGAATGAAAGGAATACTTCTAGAGGAGAAATGTCTTCTGGCTACTACATCCCAGTAAGCGAGACATTATTTTGTAGCAAGTACATTGGGAATACTTCAGGAAAGCAGATCAGTTTGCAAAGCTACAAGTCAACCTCGAGCTGAAAAGGCACCTAGGATTTCATTTTGTTTAGCAGAGAAAAGGGATCTCGGGACAGTCGCACACCATATATGGGAACCCAGGTCAAAATAAGCAGCTTTCAATTGGGCCTGTCTGCGTAGCCAGCACAAACACAATCCCATCACTTCTTTATAATCACAAACCAGAACTCATGCCAAGAAAACTATTTATCATGTTCTATATTAAACTGTGAAAGAAATACAAATTACATATTATGGAAACACGCAGTTTTGTCAGGTAAAAGTCACTGAAATCCTGAAATACAAGGCTATGCAATCATATGATCTTTTGGAACAGCCATGATCCTCTGGAAAATTCTTACCACTGAATTCTTTACCAGTGTTAATAAGATCATTTTTTAAAAACCCTACCCAATCCTATACGGAGTTAGAAACACGTCTCGCTTCACTGACCCTAGGAGTTACGTATATTACGTGAAAAAGATCAGGCATACACTTTAAGGAAGCAGAAGTTCATTTTTTTCTGGAAGAAAAACTCAAAGCATATCACATTGTTGTGTGGTACCATCTGACACCGTAAAAGGTAACTCAAAACCCTTTTGCAAAAATAGTGAATCCTAAGTGATGATATAGAAGTGAAAAAATTATTAAAAGACTGTGACTTCCAGTGATGCACGTACATTTTTGCATAAATCTATTTAATTCCATTGTTAAAAAAAACAAGTAGCACAAACATATAAATAAATTTGACTGTTTCAAATGTAAATCTTACTGAAACAGGTTTACTGTTGGCTGGAGTTTGTAATCCCTACTGGGAGTTTTATCTAAGTAGTAACTTCAGAAGTGTGCCCAGTCTCTGTATTTAATTAAAATAAGATGGTTCCACACACACACACGTACAGAGCCTGATGATGTGATGATAAACATGGGATAAATTACACACAGGCTAAGATGATGAGAAAAAGGGTGTTGATGATGCATTGCAAAAGAAGAATCAGCTTTGAATTTTTAATCTCTTCTGTAGTATGGCATGTAGGCACTATGGGAACTGAAGCCATATAAATTATCTAGATGGGGGGTATGAGATAAAGTAGGGTCCTCTGTGTTTATACAGTCATTAAACAGTGCCTTAAAGTTCCTTATCTGATGTCTGAAGATAGGACTTCAGATTAGTTTATATCATTACCCCATAATATGGTCTAACCTATGAACTTATCCTACAGCTGATACTGTGGACCAGATCCTTATTTGGTTTAAGTGAGTGCAGGTTTTTTTTATTTCAATAGGTAATCTAATTATGACAGATGAGCACTGCACCGATTTGAAATCTACTTGAAAGAGGTTTGTTGACTTAGCTTTTTGATTTTGTTCTTCCAACTAACTGCATACTAAGTCAGTGCAGGCTGGGTTGTTGATCATTGGCACCCATCATCAATCTCAAACCACAATTGCACTAACACTGGGTTTGGACAGACATTTCAGTGGGATTTGTGTATGTTTACATCATGCCTGAATTTGCCCTGATTCTGCATTCCTGTTAATGTAGCTGGCATCTCAAGAGTCCTAAGAAGTAAAGGCCTATTACATAATACCAAATGCACAACAAGCTATTGGGTATATATTTACAACTATTACTCATGCAATATGGTTTTAACTCCATATGCAGTGTCATACAATTGTTTTAGCACAAGTAAAGCGGGTCCATCTGGAACCGCAGTATTTACTGGTACCACAATTACAGGTGTGCTGGTAATTAAGAAAAATTAGATGTAAAATGGATATGGAACAGTGGGATGTTCGTGTGCTTGTCTCCAAGTAGGAAAAACTACTGAAATATTTAACATTAGAAATAGGTCCAGGAAGACTACACTTCACTAAAGCAAAAGAAGCATCCCATTGCTCCTGAAAGCTGTCACCCGGCTCTTCCCATAACAACGGCAGTGCAACGTCAGAACCCTCTGAAGCAGGCAATATCCCTCGTATGCCTCCATACAAGTTTTATCTTACACATAGCAGCTGTTGCCTAGAGACATCCCTGGCTGGAGCAGAAGTTTGCAGCATTTGACAGGAGCCCTTATTGTCTCATGCTACTCATGTGAGCAAAAGTAAAAAGACCTTGGTAAATACAAACAATAAAGTGACAGAAATCCACCATTTTAAATGTTCTGTCCAAAAACATATCAGTGTGACTGAGAAGAACAATTTCATGACAATCTTTCAAGACACATTAGATAAAATTGAATTAAGGTCTATATGTAGTGTGTTACAAGAAAAGGTGCATGCTGCTAACCATCATCCTTAGTCAAAATATATATGTGAACTGCTGGCCCTAGTTTGCTAGTTTGCATGCAGTTGTACTTGTTTTCAATCCACCACTTCAGTATGAACTACAGAATCATTTTGTATAATTTAAAATAGGAAATAGAAGGTTTTATTAATCTTACGTAGATACTGCTTTAGCTTTTTGAATGAATGCATGACTTATATATGATTCTGAAATAGTTCTTGTCAGCTATGATATAAACAAATTTAGAAGTTGTCCACAGAAGTGGTCAAAGTCTAGTTTGAAAGCGAATACCTTAATGTTTCTCAATTTTTCACTTCCTTAAATGAAAGTAAGATTGTTTTTTTCATTAGATTTGTTGCATCTTAAAAGCATTATGTAACAGGAAGAAAAAAATAGTGTGTGTACATATTTCTAGGCACCAATAGTATAAACTATAGATACACTCAGGAGTCTAATAAAATAAATAAGTAGTTTGGCAGAGCGAAGGGAAAGTTTTGACATGAAGTTAAGTTTTAAGTGTATCTAATACTATCAACTCTCTTTTGGTATTTTGTAACACTCTATATTACCTTTTCTTCTACAAATCTCATGAAGATAATTATACTTTTGATTGCCCCACAAAAATACTGATAAGCTTTTGTCTCCAGATCACCTGAAGTAGATGCTCTACTTGATGGCTGTTCCCTAAAGACCAAGACATAAGACCTGTGACATCCTGAGGGCAGAGCTATGAGATCTACTCCAGATTGAAGAGTAATGTTGTAGCTTTTCTAACTGCAACAGCCTTCATTTAAGCAATGTCTTAGCTATTAAACTGAATTATCAAAAATTACTTTCTATTTTCCAATGAAGTTCAATAGTTTTACAAGAGGGGGTTTTAATAGTGTCTATGGTACCTAAGAATCAGTGAGAATGACACTTTCATTTTTTGCACAAAAACCTCAGCTAAAAAGATACAGAAACATGTTAGTAACTGTTTATAAAAGAAGTCCAGCTGAAGACAACATAAATGTCTTTGAACAAAGTTATTTGGAGAAATACCTGTTTGCAAGATAGGGGGTGAAATGAAAGGAGTAAATTACAATCCATAAGCATCCTTGAGAAAGAGGTAATTTTTCTAATTGACATTCAAGCTTTTACTCCAGCTCAGCATGGAAGCAGAACTGTCTAAAATTTGAAAATAATCATCCTTCACTGTGATATGTGCATAATAATTTGGTTACAAAAATGAACAACTAAAATCAAATGCATCACTGATGATGAGGAGCAGCTTGCTAGGACTCTAACTGGTGATAAAAGCTATATTCAGTAGTTCCTTAGAAGACTAAGTTGCAGGAAGAAAACACTACAAATGAGATTACCACTGAGCTGACAAAATAATCAAGTCCTATTGTTCTTTAAAGACTATAAAACACATTACTTCACACACACGCCATTTTTCCATAGTTCATCCTCCCACAACTATTTAAGCCTTCCTCATCTTTCATTTAATGCTACTACAATAAGGTGAGAATTTACAAACCATTGCAATTTTTTTTTTCACAGCAATAACTTGTATTTTTACCAATGATGTAAATACAGTCCACTGTATGAGTCAGCTCAGTAATGCTAGACTGTCTTTTCTCCAACTATTTTCCACTAACGTGAACAAAAACAGTTTTGTCAGCACCTCCTATAAGGTGAAAAGGAATGTTGAAAGTTCCTCTTTGTTTTTCAGCTCTGAATTAGAATCATACTCAGAATTCTCTTTTCTGCAAGAAAAATACGTTTGTTCACTAACCATAGCCACAATAGGTTTATTTGTCGCAAATTCCATTTTGTTATTTTTTTCCTAAATGCATTCTGTATTTTTTTCCTGAAGCGTTATTCATGTCACTCCTCAACAGTAGATGGAGCAGTGGATCATTACTGTATTTTAGTTATTTGTGTCAATTATTGCATAATTTTTCAGCTGCTGACATACAAGGCTGCACAAAAAAACCTAAGAAAATTATATAGAGAAAATAATTATTAATTAAAGCATTTAGAATTAGGAAGAAAATAGCAAGAACAGCAATCCAAGCTCTTTGACAAATTATTATGACAAACCTGCATTTATGACTAATATAAGTGACTCAGAAACACACATTCAAGTTAAAAACCTTGCATTAGCTTAATACAATAAATATGTACATCCTTTTGAAACATTCAGTCACCCATATTTTTCTTACAATAATCAGGAAGGGGGACATATCTTCTAAAAGTGAAATACATATATGTTCCATGTTGTTGACCTTGTAATGAAAAGGAAAACGCAGAAGTCGAAGTTAAAATAGTTGGGTCATTTATTTTATACTTGCATCAATGGTTTTCCTATAAACTGCTTTTAAGAAACTTAATAAATTCCTTTGAACATTACAGTAATCGTATTATGACTCTCATTTGTTCAGCAGTGGTTAGATTCTCACCTATCTACAACTATACAAAATTAAACATTTAATTTAAGATGATCACCCCAACCCTCATCTTCAGGAGAGAGAGAGAGACACTTTCAGTTGGTGTGTCTAGGGAGGGGGCTCAATTTTGAGGTTTCTCCTTCCCATAGACACAGATTATGGGCTTAAGCTAGCTTTCAGGTTTTGATAGCTACAGGTCCCTCAAGAATCCAGACTTTGTTGAACCCAACCGTATAATTTCCCTTAAAATCAATTGGGTCTCAATAGTAATTGTATTCACAGAAATTTCAATTGACACATACTCTATTTTGAAACTTCATATAATTACTGAGTCAGTCTGCCAATATTTGTTGTTACAAATCAAGGCCAGAGGAAAACTTTTCAGATGGCTTCAAAGACCCAGTTCTCATCTCCAAGCCCAGCTCCCTCCCCCGCTTCCTTCCAGCAGCATTAACTTTTTCTCTGCAATCTCACAAATCGGAAAAAGAGTAACCTCTAAAGCTGTTTTAGACTGAAGGTCAGAATTCAAAGGATTGGTAACTTTATCCACAGAGCCTTGCAATCACATTGCTATTGGAAACACACTCAGAAGCACCAGTACTCGAGATGTTTTTATTAAGCAATGTCAATAGGTACAAAATTTGAAGGTTGGTTTGTTGGCGGTTTTTTCCATAGTGTAAGGTTTATCAAGACTCATATTTGCAAAAGATCAAATTGCTTTCTGCCACTGAATTTTAGTTTAATGTTCTCTGAGGTAAGGAAACTGGGCTCTGTGTTACATGCTAATGAAAACAGCAACTTTAGTTTGTTTATCTAAATACTTAAAGAGAGGCACCTCTTGTAGCCAAAATGTAAACAAAGCTTAAACTCTTTTTACTACTTCGACACTTCCAGGCTTCTAATACTTTTTTTTTTAATTAATGGCATTATACAGATTTTCTACATATATATCCTGCTTGACAATCTTTCCAAAGAAATATTTAATTCCTAAATTATTCATAATTACACCTACATTTTCAGTCTATGAACATAAGATGACAGATCCCTTTCAAACCTGGGCTTGAGGGGGAAAAAAAAATCACAGAGGGCAGTCAGAACTTTTGTCCCTTAAAACCTGTCACTAATTAAGAGGGAAATAGGTTAAAATAAGGATTTCAAGAAGGTTTCACAAGAATTAAGAACAAGAAAAATTTCAATTCCAATATCTAAAAGACCAAATTATATATCTCGCCCCTCTGTCTTGTACCACATTTGCAGGCCCAGAAGAAAAGCATTCACATCCACCCAAGTGATTCACCTGATGAAGTTCTGAAAATGTGTTTTTAAGGATACCTTGCCTTCTACAATACATGCATCTCTATACACAACCATCTCCAATAAACAATGTTGCTAAACTAGGCACAGACAGATGAAAATGAACCTTGCACTGTATGCCAATTTATGAGCTGAAAGACAAAGCATGGATACCACACCCCGAGCAGCAGCATGCAGTGATACCATAAGAATGAAATATTATAAGGAGAAGAGGACACAAAGATTCACACAAGAGAAGATAACTGCATGAAGAACTCAAAAAAAAAAAAAAGGTGGCCGAGCAGAGATAAACTGTTTTTAACTAATATAATTTGATTTAAAAAAAAATCAGCAGCTATCAGTATAAGGAATGCATTGAGTGCTTATTTGTCTTTGGTGCATCTGGTGTCATTTTCCTTGCATTCCTAAGAAGGGTACCTTTTTGTATCTAGGCTGATTTTCAATAGCTCATCTAGAAAGCAGAAAATGCTACATTAGAGACACCTAGGAAAATTAAGTAGATTTACTAGCCTAAAAACGCACTAGCTTGAAACATATTCCACCATTGTACTCCACCACAGACGACTGCTTATTGAAATAAAGTCAAAATTAAACTTCTGAAGACTGAATGCTGCAAGTGATGCCTTATGATGCCTGGGACAAAACAAGGGCTGCATTTCCTTGGCTGAGGAGGCCAGCAGTACTGCTGTCAGATCCACCAAGCCCCAGTGGGCTGTGGCCATACAGTAAAACATTCCCAGCCCCTGCAGCCACTGATGAATTGTTTACCCATCCCTTAATTCAAAGGAAAACAAGCATCCAGAAAGAAGGCTCCCCCACCTGGAACCTTAATCCATGTCTAGAATGGCTTTGAATTAAAAAATAGTCTCAGAAACTGTGTGGTGCCTACAGTCAGAAAGAGGGGAAATACAAGGGAGAGTGGCTGCCCCTTAGCTAGGCACAGTTTGGGCAATATAAGGCTCTCGTTCCTCTGTGCGACCCAAAAAAGCTGTCACAAACCAGCAATGATAGCCCTACAATGCATTTCTCTTTTCTCCCATCTCCTCTCTCATAAAATCCTCATTGTTTTTAGTTGTTTTTTTTAATGAGAAAATACTACTAATATTTTTACCTTCTAAATACTATAAAATATTGTGTATGCATCTCTGAATCAAAACAGGATCAATTTCACATGAAGTATTTTTTTTATGGAATTGGCCTTAGACATGTGGTACACTAAGCACAGCAGGAGCTTTATACAAATCTTTCCCTACTAGTTGATGAATTACTGGATTTGACTTTTGTTTGTCTGGTCAGTAAATAAATAATAGTAAATAGTTATGCAGCATGCATCATAGGGTAAAAACTTCTAGGTCAACTATTTTTTACATCGGTCTAATATAGGGTTGCCTAAAATTGTTTTTACCACTTAATGAATGTGCTGGAAGAAATGCATTTGAACAGGTCCTATGTTATGAAGTTCCTGTCAACCAGTGTTGGGGTTTGCTTCAGCCCAGGCCACTGTCATGCAGTCCAATCTAAAGGTGGACTGTGGTACCCATTAATAGTAATTCTGACCTCAAAAGGGCTGTGTACTGCTGATTGGAGTCTACCCTCACACCCCAGGTTGCAGGAAACAAATCTAGTTATCTTATCATGTTTGGATGCACTGAAATCTGCCAAGACACCAGTTTCTCAAAATTTGAATGGGTACCATAAAACAACTTGAAGTGAAAGGCAATGAAAAAATAGCTGTAAGTTAATACACAGTAAAAATGTTTCCTATTAATTTAGCAAGCAAAGTGGACTTTAGAGACCCTGCATAAGAGGTTTGAACACTTCTGTTTACATTTGGTTTAGAAATTCAGGACTATGAATAAAAAAAGAATAAATTACAGTTAAGAGATTGATTTGAGACAGTGATTTGCTAAATCTTTACACTCACCTAAGTATGTTTGTAACTTTGCAAGACAAGTTTCTCTGTTTTAATAAAACTGCACTACTAAGCTTAAATATACTTAAGTTTCCAACTTTAGTGCTGTTTAAACACATGTGTAGCTTTTCTCTTGCTAGAAAGATCCATGCATAATACCAATAAATCTTCCCTCAAATACCTAAGAACTAATAGTAATGCAAAGCATTAGCAATCAGAAAGCAGTGATGACATTTAACAGTCAACAAACATGAAAGTACATGTGCAGACATCAGTGGAAATGTAATAATATAATATATAATAAAAATAGTGATATCCAGACTTCGTAAGATTCTTTGTAAGATTTCCATACAGATGTCATGTGCTCAGGGGGCTGACTAATTCATTTAATATCTCCTTTAGCATATGAAAAGGTATTTCTTCCATCCTAGAAGAACTACTAAGCCACAGTTTGGGGTCCTTCATTGCTTCACAACGTCAGCAGGGAAGGATGTTTGGGTTAAAGCTATGTTATACAGAGAGAGAGCATAGCATTTCTTTTCTCGTGATCTTTTGTATCCAGTATTCAGCCCATAGGGCAAAGAAGTTAAGATGAACTGACAAAACCCATGACAGACTAATTGGTGACGGAATTATTTGGCAGAAGATTGCTGCTTGGTTTGACAAGACTTCGAAATGTGAAAACCACTCAGCAGACAGGGAAAGCTGCAGAATATCTACTTTTCACGACAGGTTTTTTAAGGGTTATATTGATTCAGAATTATTTTCATTTTGCAAGCATTGTTATTCTTTGACCAGCTGCATCTGTCCTGGGAAAGTCAAGGTGGTACAGTAATACTTAACAGCTGAAATTAGCTCTGAGACTCCTGAGTTCTGAAATATTTGTTTTCAGACATAAACTTCAGCTTTAACTTTCATTCTTTCTCTGAACTGATGATCAGAAGCCATGAGACTTGCCAATTATCTTGCCTTGGATTTATGCCGTTGAATGAAAGACCAGTGGATAATAAAATTAACAACATTCATGATTTGATTAATGAGAAGCACCGTGTGTCTTTTAGTAAGCCAGCAGTAAATAGTCCGAGGACACTGTGAACAGATGGGTTCTCAAGCAAATGCATAGGCCTTTCCTTTTACCTCTTGCACCTTTCTCATATAATCTTCATATATCAGTGCAGATACAGTCTTTGGAATAGAAAGAATTAGTTTAACCCAATAGTGACATCCAATTAAGACCCCTGATACATCACCAGAAGGTTGTTTGATATCCGGTGACCTGATTGACATCGACGTCTTCTCTCAAGAGATGCAATAATTTGTATATTGTTTTTTTTTAAACATAAACTGGACTACAGATTTTAAACATATTTGTTAAAAGTGCAAGCAGGTTTAGTGACTTCATTAGAAAATAAATAAATAAATACTTCCTCTTTAAATAATTGCTGAAACAGTTTTCTTTTGTGTTTAACTACTTCATTCACATGCATTTTTTATTTCTGGACAAAAGTGAAGTTTATGTCAATAACTAAAAACATGTGAAAGTATGCAATCACTTTGTATTTACACTGGCTTTTGCTTAATTGTCTGCATATTACTTCTGATTGCATAAATATTCATAAAATAACACCCTAGGAAATTTTCGAAGTGGTGCATAGAGACTACATTATGCAGTTCCTATTCATTTGAATAAGTCACATAGTTATATTTTCACAATCTAATTTGAAAATCTCCCTCCTGCTTTTCACCATCTAAAATAACTGTCTAATTCCAAGTATGCACTGTCTGCATCTCTCACTCTGCAATCTATAAATACAGAAAGGACATACAGACTTTTCATATAGATACTTTCAGGATGCTGCAGTGGCATTTTATATCCAGAAGAAAAGGTCTCCAGCCTAATGAGAGTTACTAAACTCCTGCTGCTCCTAATCCTCATCTCTGAGGATATTTCCATTAATATCTTTGCTGAAATGGCTATTTAGATGGACAAAAAAAATCATTATTCTGGGAAACTCTGAAATAATTAAAAGTACAATTACCAAAAAAAAATAGGATCGAAAGAATCACTAAAACTAGAATAAGATACAATCAACTTGTATCTCTTCAAGCAGTCCCAGAAACATGCTTTAACATTCCTCTCCCAGAACCTTATGACAATAAGTTATAAATGAAAGAATTTTGCATTTGACTGTATTTGATCTTTCCCCACAATGTGCAAGGAAGGTCAGCGAAGCTATCAGCAAAGCTATTTTACAGCAAGGCTGTAAGTAGGGAGAATTACAGGCTTAGAGTTACAGGAATCTCTTGCCAGAGATTCTCTCTGGTTTATGGCTCATAGGCTTCAGTTTTCACACTTGCTGCTTCTAACCTGTTTTTTTACATCTCCTGAAAGCCAAGAGTGGGGAAAGGGAGGACTTTTTTCTTCACGCAGATAACCTCAAGAGATCCAGTGACCATGGAGGTGGAGGCAGAGGCAGTAAACACGGGCAGCCAGTAGGAGCACATCTGGCTCCAAGCGGCACTTTAAACCAGACTGAAATCTAGTGGTGGAGCAGATGCAATGAGTTTGGAGCCTCCGTGCAGGGAAACTGGAAGAGAAGATCACGGAGTGGCTTAAGTGAAGAGAATCAAGGGAAGAAGGAGAGGTTTAATGATGTGGTTGGTATAGCTCTGAAGAGGAAAGGGTCTGGCTTCTGGGATGGAAGTTGCTGAAAAGTGCATTCTCTGGGCTTGGGAGCACGGAGGATGTAATTAATGGCTTAGGGTTGACACAGACCAACCAGGTACCTCTTACCCAAACCCCAGTCTGGGGAGAAGGACACACAACAAGCTGTGCCCACCGACAGCACCCTCAGGGCCAAAAGCCAGTTTGCCTGTACCAAAGGCCTGCACACCTCCAATCTTGCCATCATCAGTATAGGGCAGCCCTATCCTACAGTTTCACAGTTGTCTACTCATATATTTGTCTTTAGCCTCTCATCAGCCAAGAACAACTATACCCATTCTCCACAACCCATCTTTCTGTTTTCATAAAACTCACAGGAGTGTGACATATTTGAAGCTGCTAGCTTTCTGTCATACTGGATTGAGATTTCCTAACAAATTGAAAAGTTATTATCAGAAGACATACAGCTAGACAGACATGTACAAAGAATGTGATTGCAAAAGCCTTTTTTCTTTAGGAAACCAGGTTATAACAAGAAACTGCCCAATCTCCATTTACAGTTCTGTTCAGCTATTTTAATAAACTTTTTGATTTTGCTGACAGGGCAGATTCATTTTACATAGGCAGTTCCCCAGAGGGTAAGATCTGTCAGTTGTCACAGGAAATCCTTTCAGTCCCTACCTATACAAGCAAAGCTGTATCTCAAGAAATCAGGTTCATCCTATAGAGTTGCTGAAGGAAGAACAATACTACAGCACAAAACCCTTCCCCAGTTTCATTGTCCATTGCTTGCTATCAGCAACCAGTTCTGGCTGCAATCAAGAAGTCACTTCTTATTTATACTATAGATTGCTGGAACATTTTTTTTAATCTCAGAACTGATGATGTACACAGCTGGACTGTCCTGTCTCATATGTGGGTCCGACTGACTTGGTCTTCTTCACCATGTAGCAGCAGACCATAATAGTGATGTCAATGAAGACGTTCTTCCTTTTTCACCCATTCTTTCAGTCTACTTCGATGAACACCAACAAATAAAATCAAAGACACCATACCAATGCAATGAAGGGTGAGACCACTAGAAAAGAATTAAAAGCCACAAGAATGGACACCATGTATGATGAGATCATGAATAACCTGATTTTCCACTGAGTAAGTCTTGAAAGGGCTTTGTTACACAGCCTGCTGGAAAGCCTTAGGCTGTCAGCTTGTTTCAAGGCAAAAGGGAAGAATGCTGGCAACCTCAGGGCCTAAAATGATGGGATAAAAGCTTTGCATCAGGAGTAGGGGAAGTAAGAGTCTTTCGTCCTTGCTTAATGACTGATGCCTTGATGATTTTCAGCTATAGTTATCTGTGTTGGGAAAATTATCAGTGCTCCGTTGAAAAGGAATCTTTTCCTGAAATAAGTAAATCACAAATCAGGAGTCTTTTCACTCAAAGTAAACAAAGTCTCACTTGTCTAAAAATGTTTTAAAAGCTGGAAGAATTAAATAAAGCTGAAAGGTCTCTGCATTTAAAGTATCCTAAAAATTTTACTGTATCCTGCAATTTCCTGAAAACCCATGTTTCCCTCTATTTTTAACAAGCTTTTCCTTTTTAATACAGTTTCCCTTATACAACATTATTTTTACCCCTATCTTAACTCCTTTGCAGAAACCTGTTTCTAGTAAAACAGAATGGAAAGGGAAAGCACTAAACAAGCAACAAAGGTGGAAACTCCATGCTTCTAAGTAATCTTATAACTAAACTCACTATCTTTCTTTTAAAACATTTTAAAATTATATTAATTCAGAACCATACTAAATTCATGCTGTTCTTTAGTAATAAAGATATGAGATCAAAGATTATAACCAACTAGACTGGGCCACATCATATGTTTTCACCATCAGTCTTAAAAATAAAGCCCAAAAGGGTACACAGATGAAATAAGTAGATTTTTAAGATATTGATACCTATGCAGTAAACTATTAATTGTGGTCTTCATTAAATACAAATGCAAAAGGATGTTACTTAAAGTTAAGCTGCTAACAAGCCTTAAATTAAAAGCCTACCTACAAGATTTTCATAACAGTGATGAATTCATCACTGAAATTCTGTTAATCCTCATAGATATGCCTTTTCTCAGATGAAACTGTCAAAACTTGTATACAAAGTATTGAAAAGCCATATCCAAAAAAACCCCTGCTCCACAATATAAGCTGATTGTAGGGTTTCTTTAATGTTTCAGCATCTTAGAAGTTCTTAGAAGGCTCACCTTCCTTGTACTACTTGAAAAAAAATAATATAACATGTAAGAGGAAGAGAGGAGTATATGGAGACTTGCAACCACAGTCAATTTGCAAAGACTGAAATCTTCATGTAATATAGGTGTAAAAATTCAGTACACCTATCAGTACATCTGGCCTGACTGGATAGCTATAATTTAAGCAGGTGGCTGACAGATGTCGTACCTCAAGCATGTTCGTTTTAATTTTAATCCCATTTTCACAATTATGCATTTAAAATAATTTGCTAACATACTGTAACATGTAGTCTACATGATTCTTGAAGGAGATTTCAAAGTGGAGTTTGAAGCTGCCAATTGATTATACAATGGAAAAATGAGAATAAGCACTGCCAATTTACCAGCCTCCAACACAAACTAAGATGGGCTTTTCCACAGCTGACTGCAGCACCAAGGTTTCAGAATGCAAAATACAGCAGTCTTTGCCAAAGCTAAAATGAAGTTTTTGCTGTAACTTACTGAAAAAGATATTAAAATGCTGCTTTTAGGTTGAGATGTTGTCAGATATAACTCACCCTTTCACCATTCAAGAGTTTTTAGATGGTAATCTCATTGCAGTGTAATTTCATAAAGGTTTTGGTGTAGATACTGCTTTTAGCTTCACTCAAAGGTTTGATTTTGCAGAGGAAGTGTCAGAAACCAAAATTACTAGTTATGATACCACCATTTGCTTCATATATGGTCTTGGTACTTCAACAGAAGAAAAATACTTTCACATGATAATATCTATTCAAGTGGAAGATAGGTGGTTATTCTGGAAAACGAAAAAATCCTTGGCTGGCAAAAGCGGCATACCAAAAAGCAAACTTAATTTCTGAATATTATCTGGAGAGTTGTCCTAATGAATGTAATCTCCCTCACAGGAATAAAACCATCCTATCTAGCCCACTAGGGCACACTGAGATTTAATTAACTGTCCTGACTTTCAGGAAGAAAGTACCAAATAATAACAACCAGTGACATTGATAAAGTCGTACGTACGAAATATGACTGTTTTGCCAAATACAAGCAGTTCTCCTTTGTTTTTTATTAACAGATGCATCATGTCTCATTCCTTGAAGATGAGGATTGAAATGCTCTGTAGTAATTTGTGTGAACTTTGGGGCACATTTACTTAAATCCTCTAAAATATGCAGTCTCTTTGGTCACTGAATTTCAAAGTTAATGAAGCAAACATCCTCTTACATGCATAAGTGAAGAAAAAAAGGACATAAATCTTTCTGTTTGACCCCCATTCAAATCTGAACATGAAACATGAGCACTTTTAAAGCAAGGCAGAATTTTGTAATGTATTAAAAGCATATGTGAAACTCTACTGCTACTAAAAAGTCTCCTTCTCCTCACTTTATCACTACACTGCACACACCACCTCGCAGGTGTCTATAAGCTTATATATATGCTATTTCTAAATGTGAAAAAAAGAAAGGAAAGGAAAGAAATAAAAGCAATCTTATGATGACTTTGCAATTTATAAAAGAAAGCTCTTTGAAATGCTGCCCTGAGCAGCACAGAGCTCCAGTTGAATAATTAATTACATATTGACAAGGTCTTATAAAAGAAAAGCTCAGAGCTCTGTTGACATTTATATCTTCTTCTTAATATTCGTCAGAAAATGTCATTCTGCTTGAAATAATTATTGGTAGTTTATAGGTTTTTGCCTTCATATCCAAATTCTTATCAAGAAGATATGTGAGTGAGCTTGTTTTACGGTTTATATGCATTACCAATTTGCCTAAAATGTAATCTTTATGAATGACTAATTTCT
This sequence comes from Calyptomena viridis, assembly GCA_013390005.1. Taxonomy (NCBI): domain Eukaryota; kingdom Metazoa; phylum Chordata; class Aves; order Passeriformes; family Eurylaimidae; genus Calyptomena; species Calyptomena viridis. The sequence goes on from WEIV01006975.1 coordinate 52,168, forward strand.
ATCAAGACAATATTAATGTCTTCTATAAACTAATAAGAAATTATTGTATGTACACAGCTACAAACAACAAGGTGCTACAAATATTTCTTTGAAGTATTCTAATTAGGCTTTGTATCTGAATTTTTGTGCAGTTAGGAATCATTAACACACAAAATACAAGCAAAATCATGATTTAAAATGATGGTCCATGAACTTTACTAGGTCAGGTATAAAAATGAGAAGCACCAAATAACTGCAAAATATGCAATTCTGTCAGCATACTGTATTTCAAAAGGAAGGAGAAGAAATTTTTGCATTTCTCTTTTCCTATTACATTTGCAATTAACTGAACTAGGGTGGCATGCACATTTCTGCCAGAGCTCTTCTGTTACAGTACTTCAGTTGCACCTAATAAATTGCACCTTCCATGAAAAGAAAAGGTGATGGATTGAAAAATGTTTAGCACAACCATGCATAATTGATAGGTTCCCTAGTGCAAATAAGTGTCTAATAAATAATTAAATTTAATCTCATTATAAGAGTTTTCATAATGGGATAATTTAATTAAATGAAAGCCAAAGGGTTTTTAGGGGTTGAAAGATGCTGCTGTTGCTATATTTGGCTAATGGTCTGGGGATAGTATAGTGAAGAAGGGTAATTCACATGGGTGCATGCATTATTTAATGAATCCCTCTGAGATGGAGGAAAGGACAGATCAATGATAACTTGTCATTTTATCATTGCTTACAATGCACATTTAAACAACCTGGGAAATGTTAAAAACAGAGAGAACCTTACAAGCCTTTGCAGTGCATCAGGCCCTCTCTCTGCCAGACACACAGCGAACACTGTCTTTTGCAATATGCAGTTGCACTCTCATCTAACATGGTTAATTTTTTTCCTTCTTTCAGACCAAAAATAAGAGCAAAGCCTTACAAGCTTCTGTATGGTTAGGGCAAGCCTGCCCCTAAGTGAAAGTTATAATGGATACAGCATGTATATCTGATACTAAAAAATTGATAGCTGTGTCATGTGGGACCCATTAACAAGCTTTTTGAGTGGGCTGAGTTTTGAGCTTTAAGTCTCCAGAAGCACTTAGCTAGGCTAGGATACTAAAACCATACAAGTCTAAGTAGTTAGCTCATTTGCAGGTGATCAGTTATGAATTAATATGAATAGTGAAGGTTATATCTTTTCAGATAAGACAAAGTGTCATCTTGCACACAGTAAATGTGCAAGATCCAAACGCTAAATGGATGGGTTTGCAATCTAAACTTATGCTTTCTAGTGATCTGTACATGCACAAGCATATTGTCATTTAGAAACTTTCACCTTTATTGGTAAACTCTGAACACAATGACCACTGTAGCACCACAGCCTTGCAGTTTGTCTGATGGTACTAGACCTTTTTATCAGACAGATGTCAATCGCTCTTCTAGAACAACAACAGAGGGATACAGTCGCCCATGGTTTTGCCTTCTGAAGTGTAAGGATTACATAACATAAATAATTTTTTAAAATTTTTTTTCTTTGTTAATACCCTTTTAAATATTTCTGAACTTTAAAACTGATTTTTCTTCTATGAGTAACACAGGCTTATTACTTGCACCAAGAAAACATTTTCTAGTATCAGTGGAAGCATTTTAATTTTTGATTGGTGCTGTGCTGTGAGCAGAAGTGGCAAGCTGCACAAAAGCATGCTCAAATCTCTCTAGGAGTTATGACTACAGCAGCTCACACAGTCCTACTAAATAGTTTGCATCATATTTGCCAGTTATATCAGGTCCTGCAGGAGTTCTTCAGCCTTTCTTAATCTTTCCACCTAAATCATCTTTTCCTAAATCTGCCATCTCTCCACTCATCCTATTTTTAGTTGATAAGTACGTGCATTTATCAAAGTACGTTTATCACAGATGCTGAAGGTTTTACATGATAAATATCAATCTCCTATTGCTATGTGATCTTTATTCTCCCAGACACTTTTCAATCCGCGCAGAAGTTTAGCAATAACGTATTTCTTGAACTACTTCTTGTGACAATCTAAACCTTTCTTGAAAATCCAAGTACACCACACCTGTCTGGATTTTGTCCACCTTCTCTGTGACTTACATGAAGAATTCAGAAACCTCACTGAGTCTCACATACGTTCTCCAAAGGATTTACACTTCCACACGCACTGGTTACCTCATACAAAAATATGTCTCAGCACTTTCCAATATTGTTACTCATGTTTTCTATCCACCCCCTTCTAAGCCGAACAAATACAATGCCATTTGGCTTTCTTGCTGTTGCTCTGTTATTTGGTTTAGCACCTCCTTCAGCAGTGTAAACACAAATAGTTCCTCAACTTTGTATAAAAAGTAGGTGTTTAATTTTACACTAACATAAATGAATCATTCATGAGTCATTACAGAGGTGTATGCCTCTTCCCTTCTTGACTGTTATATTTAGTTTCTTACAGTTTAAAAGCCTTACTGATTAATGTTTTGGCTTTTACAAAAGGGATAAATGGATGTCTTTTATTCTAGTGGGAATTTGCAAAAGGATCCTAAGAAAAATCATCACAAAATAATTTTTGTTATTTATTATGAACTTTTCCCTCTATTTCTTTACAAGCAAACAAAAATATGTATGTCTCGGGAAAATTAAAGTAGCTATATTTTCTGACTAGGGTGCCCAGAATTCAACAGCATGATTTCTATGAGAGTCAAATATTCTGAGAATCTATAAAAGTTTCAGAGACAATGGACTGAAATTAAGATATTCTTTTCTATAAGTAAACTTCCTCTGGCACTGTTATCTACTTAAATCTCTGAGAGGATTTGTGTACATTTTATGACAGCTTATTTAATTCAAACAGGTGGGAAGTTAGATCTCTGCTGATCATTCAATAATCTATTCTATCCTTCAAGAACGAATGAAGTTCTCCATCGACTTCTCATCTTCTCTGAGGAGACCTCCAGTAAATGAAGCTAAAATATGTATGAGGCATTATAAAATTAAGACTTTCTCTACTCTATATAAAACACAGGACAAATACAAAAGACACTTGTGGCTTCCTTTTTCAGGTTGCATTTCCACAATGTCTTACTTGGAGTATAACTTCAATTCTGAAATACTTTGACATCCAAATTTTAAGGGGTTAGGGGCAGAGGGATTTTGTTAGTTTAAGAGAGGGACCTTCTATTTATTTTTCCTATTAAGTTACAAACTTTATTTCCCCCCTGCTCCAGGAACTAGTATTCCTATACCAAAACCTCAGCAGACATCTATATCCAATGTTGCAACAGTGATCATACCACAGATTTCAATTAAAATCTGTAATTTCTACTCCTTGTTATAATGCTTACCAAACCTGTATGATAAAATTGTAATAGTTGTAAAAGGGAAAAAAAGACTCAAATGAGCAAGTAACATGGAGATATTTTGGTTCAAATGAGAAGTCTACCCAAGTAGTAGAATTTCCATTTTCAAGGTTTATTTTCTTTAAGAAAATTCGTGTCACCCACCTTAAACTCCAAACTTTGGCAGTCAGAGTTTTCATGCAATGCTCCAGTACATGCAAATTTTAACACTGCCATGTGGCTGAATAATGGCTCCATATACTCTAAAACAGTCAAATCATCACAGTACTGTATGGAAATATTGTAACTTGATCTTGCAAATCCAGGTTTTTTTCTAACTGCTGATTCTATGCGTCAACATCTTCTAGTAAAGAACTGGTATCTGGCACTAATGAGTACACCAGCTAATGCTTTCATANGGTATCTGGCACTAATGAGTACACCAGCTAATGCTTTCATAAAGCTCTGCTCATTGCATGCATGCATAAGTGAATCATAATGCACAGGAGCTAGAAGGAAATAGAAGAAATACGTGTAATAGTGACCCTGTTAAATGTACACTAATTTCCAAAACTAGTTTCTAAAACTGCATTTGTATCTAAGTTACTGTGCATTTGGGGCTTATTTGATTTATCTAATATTTCTTTTGAAATCTACTTCTGTGAACATAACTTTGTTGTACTGCTATCACTTAAAGAATGAGTGAATAACTATTATGATGACATTGAAAAATATATAAATTAAGCCAGAGAATTACTTCCCAAATAAATATATGTATTTTATTATTTCCACAAATCACATGAATAAGTATTTCATCCTGGCTTTTACACAAAGCAACAAGCAATAGCACATAAATTTACACTTTTAATTGCTACAACTTGAAATACAGGAATGATTCCAGATTTTTTTTTCCTCAGTGTACCAATCCATATCTCGTAAGTTTGTTCAGTTAAACATAAATTTAATAGGCCTCAATAACCAAATGAAAAACCACAGTTTTACTGCCATTTCTGGACTCCTTCCTGCTGCTGTGAAGTCCTTCCCCAGCCGATTTCCATGACCTCAGTTCTCCATGAGACATACAAGCTGGTATAATGAACAACAGAACTTCAGTTACACTGGAGAAAAATTCTACTTAAAACAGAAAGAAACCAAAACATTAATATTTTTCCTGCTTGCAGCATGGGAGGGATTCTTTGATAGAAATGGTCAAAAGCTGTAGAACTTGGACTGGTTATATGTCTCTAACTGAAGCCCTCCCAAAGCACTGCAGTGATGAAATCAAACAAAAGTCAACTAATCTGGTCAAAGAGCTAACTGTCCATCTAGCCATACAGAGATACTGTTCATCAGTAGCTATCACCAAATCTAAATGATCACAACTTCTGAGATTCAGAAGAACCTGAAGACCTGCTCGCCTCCCTTCTTATGCTTTTCTGTCCATCCATCTAGTACATCTCTCCACAGTCTCAGGTGGCTCTAAATCTCCTACAAGCCTTCCAAGGATGAGAACAAAATGTTAAACTGCTGCTCATTTATATAAATGCAGAAATCAAAAAGAAAAACTTTCTACCTCTGCATCTAACCAAAGTAAATGGAGTTGTTACAGTAGAAATACTAAATATTGTGGAATAAAATATCTAAACACCAAACACAAAACTATCAGAGAATCTCAAGGAATTATTCGTGTTTCCTGCCAACAGTTTGTGCTGGAAATGATCTGCTCGATAGACTTCACTAAGACTTTATGACAGCCTCAGCTTCACACAACTCATCTACAAGTCCACAGCTGCCCTGTAAGGACAGAAACACCAGAGCCAAGCATAAAGCTGTGACAGATGAGCAAGGCTCCAAAAATATCTACGAATGTGCTCTTTCCAACATCTTACACAAAGTAGTTTTTAGTGTGCTGTAACTGCTGAATGCAAAACCATTAACACAGCTGGACAGGTCAGTTCTGTATTCTTGAACTACTGGCTGGTAAGTAACAGATTTTCACTTTTTTCTCTAGGTATACACAGGATCTCGTGTTTCAAATGGGAAGCATAAAACATGGGATTGATATAGACAACACTTGGTCAATTTTGACACTTTAAAGCAAAACCAAGACACATCCTTGAACTCCCTTTGAGGATATATGGGAATGTCCACATCTACTCTCTCAAATCCAGTCTTAATTCAGACAGTAACAAAATATTTTTGAATGCAAAG
>WEIV01006975.1:57724-79048 GCA_013390005.1 Calyptomena viridis
TAATAGGAGTAATGGCAACTTTGAAATACATTCTCAGGAAGCTGAGATTCATTCATTTGCAAAAAAATAAATTGCCCATAAAAACAAATGAATCACTTTTCATAATATGAACATTTTTCAGACATCTCATGTAATATCAACTGTGTTAAAGAAATGCAGAGCAAACCAAATAGCAATCGAAGACAATGAGCAAATGTCCTATGAGTTTTATGAAATAAGAAGCAGCAGGATAAATGGTATAATCTGGTGAAGATCAGCAAAACAGCAGTTCTCTAAAGACAAACTTGTGTTTCCAATAGCTTTGAAGTTCTGAATTTCATTTTAAAGTTTAAAATCCCAGTGAAAAGAGAGAAAGCAGAAAGCAAGAAGGATGCAAAGACACTATGTCCTCCTGAATAGATTAAGTGGAAACAATGCAAGAAAGGAGAGATCCACTGACCTTTGGAGTGACCTTTGATCACTGTAAGTAGCACATTACTCCTATTATGTGAAGAGGCACTCACAACCAAAACCTTTCTACATGTGAGAGAGAACACTGAGTATCCACAACCTGATCATCCCCTCCAACATTTTAGTTCTCCCCGGGACACAATACTCACACCTGCTTACTGATGTCAGGCCAACACTGGTATGGCATGGAAGGGAATAGTACTAAAAAACAAAGAAGAGGGTAAAAAATCTGGAGGACCTAAACATGCCAACAGAGAGCTGTTGAGAGTTGTTTAAAAGTTAAAACCTTGCTTTTATCTCTCAAAATAATACATGGCTTGGCCAGTGGATTAAATTTAGCAAACTCTACCAAGTTTAGCATGTTTAATGGGAACCTAATTGCAGCATTAGCAGCATAAAAGCTAGTCTTTCAGATTTCCTACATCATTTATTATAAAACAAGTGCCTTGATAAAGCCTTACGTAGTATATATTAAAAGCTCTGCAGAAAATGGTAACAAATCTTAGTTGATAAGCCATAAATTAAATTGTCTCCAAGTAGATCTTGGCTTGTTACATTGCATTTCCATTCAGTAGACCTTGATTGGCAGATTGTAATGATTCATGTTGCATTAGTAATTCATGAAATAATACAATACACATAATCCTAAAACTATGTTCACAGTGGAGGGGGACAGCTACAAGAAGCTGGCTATTCCTCCCCATTCCTAACCTCCAGATAAAACAAACAGAAGCCCACCTTGTACTTCCAGTAACACAGTCCAACAACTAATGTATTAGAGCAGGTAGCTTCACCATGACTTCTCTGTGCCTCTAGTTCCTCTTCTCTGGAGGGGAAAGGGAAGAGATGGTACAAAAAAATTATCTGTATCCTTCCTGGGCAGGGACAGGATCCTCACTATCTACTAAGGATTCAGCTGGCCACACAACATGTGCTGCAGAAAAACTTTACAACCTGGAGAAATCAGTTCTAAGCCTATAAAATGGTATAGGTTTCCGGAGTCAGTTCTGGACATCTCCGATTAAATCCTTTCCTTAAAGGCCTAAGATTTACCATTGTTACCCTCCAGCAACATCCATGAAGTTGTATTTGCAGTCAGGCTGCAGGCTTAGAGGGGTAAATGGAGCACCTAATACCTGACTTAACAGCTGTAGGTGTTCTATGACCCAATATGCTTTTAGGGTCCAGAGTTTATAGGCAATGATATATATTTCTGAATGTCTAGGTATGTATTGATATAGACACACCATGCACATAAATACTGTGATTTATTCTCCCGGGAATTTTTAGTTTCCTGTCAGCAGTTGATGTGCCAGACCTAGGCAGTCCCACTAAAACTTGGAGAATGGATAGCTAAAAAATGTTATTTATGATCTATTAAATCAAAATTATGTTAAAAATCTTTTAAAGCATCATTTTATTTGCAGTATTCCTTCTGATGCAGTGAAATAGTAGGGCAATAGTCCTTTTTTTCTAGTTTTTCAGTAGTTACTTTGCAGAAATATTTTCCATTTGCTAAGCAAATTGTGTTACAGAGCTTTCTTATATAAAGAACTGTTCAAATGATAAAATTCTGGCACCTTGGGTTGTTATTTATATTAGTGATTTTTAAATATGCCATAAAGGTTCAGAAAGGTACAGAAACATACCTCTGTCATATTATCTATTAAACAAAAAAAAACCAAAACCCAAAGTACAGTTTCCTCAATTGGAACAGAAGGATTACTGCTGAAGTTAACAAAGAACATCTGGTTTTCATTTGAGGTGCATTCAAGTGCTCATTAAAGTGTCCTTGATGGTCATTTTCAGCCTTTTTTTTAAAATTTATTTATTTTTGCCTGCTTCACAATGGTTTGTGTCCTAACTCTGTGGCAATTACAGCGTGTTACTAAAAACAATCATTGTCATTGTACCATTTCCCTTTGAAAAATCACAACAGAAACATGAAAGAGAACACAATTTGTGGATCTCATCTGATTTCACTGTAAGAGCAGTCTCTATAGCTCAGCTTGTTCATACTTCCTAGGGGTGTTTATTTTCTGCAATTATTCATCTAGGCTTCACTGAACTTGAATACTAATAAATTTTAAGAAGTGAAACAAGAAGCCTTCATATTGTCTGCAGGGAGGCTTCAGAAAACTCTGTGTTATATTGAGACTAATTAGTATCAGCACCAAAGGTTCTAATACTTTGTTACTTGTCACAGAAAGCCAGATCATGCAAAAATCATAGGGAAAAAAACCCAAAAACCTTTTTACATTTTCTCTGAACACACGAACATCCTTAAATGAACAATCTAAAATGGAGAGATTCATTATAATCTGTAAATATTTTCTTTAGGTTTGTGTTGTGGTCCTCTATAAAGTTATGAAATGCAATTTTATAGAAATCTTAACTTAAATGAAATTGACTTTAGTAGTTTATAACTAAATTTGGGGGAAAATATCAATTATTTAATTACACAAAAGAGTGTGCATTATTGATACTCATAGTTTAAATGTAAGGAAAGTAATTCTGTGCTTTAAGTTAAATTTCTGTCTCAGTGCTTGAGGTTAAGAAAATTCAGCAACAAGCTGTAACTGCATCATAAGCAAATTAACACCAGTACAGCTAACAACAGTATAAGGATTCATGACACTTGACAGGCAAGTACAATGACAAGACTGCTTGTAAGTACATATACATCTGGAGTTAGGCTGAAACCACTCTAAAATGGGCAGCAAAAATTCACCTGATGCAAATGTGGGCTTTAAACACACATACAATGCATGTGCCTACTGTGTTCTCTGGAACTAAAAAATATTTTAATACTTACACAGGCTACACAGAGGTGGTTCTGTCAATAGGCACAATATAAGTATTCTCCGAGTGACAAGGGCCATAAAAACACTTACAAGCCTTGCAGCCTGACAAGGAAAGGGTAGCAAGGCAATTGCAGAAAATACGGCTTTTCAACTTTCTTTCCAGCTTGGCTGGCAGAAGCCTAGAAAGCTTAAGCGTACAACTGCTTTAAATACTTGATGAACTTGCTAATATCAAGCTGATTGATACAAAATGTCAAGCAAAATTGTTCAGCCGTTTCTGAGAATGATAAAAAAGAAAACACTTGTATTCAAAATAATCAGTTATTTTTTAATTAGGAACACGAAATTAGGAACATGGAATTCATTTCAGGGCAGCAATTATTAGCTTCCCTATGAATCTGGTAAAAAATAATCAACCTTGGAAAACTGCAGTTCATGGTAGATATTTAACAACATACTACATTTTATCAGGTCAGTCCTATGGATCAATTTGTTCACACTTGGTATGCTTTAAGGAATTCTGATGGCTGTCTCATGACATTAGATCAGGAATGCGTTTTATCTTTTTTTAATGATCTTTTCCTTCCCTTCATTCTCTGTCTTGTGTCTACAAAGCACAGAGAAATAAGTTGATTCAAATGCAGGGAAAGAAGAGGAGCTGAGAGAGAAAATGAGCTCTGGGGCTAAGAAAAGCATAAAGAAGAGGCAGACGGGTGATGGGAGGAACGAATAGGAAAGACAAGGATTAGTGAGGACAGCAGCTGAGGATGTAGGGATGTAAGGGGCAGTGAAGGACCTGGGATAGGAGGATGAAAGAACAAGAGGTAGGAACTCCCCGGGAATGAACACTAGAACTGATCATGAGAAAGAATAGTTATCAGGAGGATCCACCCTGGAAGAAACATTAGTATTGATGAAAGGACAGTGCTGAGACTGTTTGCTGGAGTATGAAACAAAGGGGATGCACAGGGGATCAACCACTGCCTTCTCAAATAGAAGATGCCTGCAGATGGCCTATACGCAGTCACGTTCAAGTGTGTCCCTGTCCAGCCTTATGATACACACTAAGGAGAGGCAGGGAGCAACTCTTTGAAAAGTTTTTATGAAAGCAGATCAACATATGCCAACAGTCAAGGAAGATAAGCAAACAAATGCGTAAGGAAGGGATAGGAAATAATATGGGCATGTTGCTAAAATAAGAAGGAATAATGACCAGAAGCCCTGCATATGATCACTAAAGCGAGGATAACAGATATTTATTTAAGGTGGAACCACTACATAGAAAAAAAAACATCTTCTGTATGAGCACAAACCAATTTTAACAATGATTTTGCTAAGTGCAGAAGATAATTAATTCTAAGCAAAATTTTCCTAGTAGTTCACATTCATGCCACCTCCAATCTTGTTTTTGACTTCTTGCTGTTTAGTTGACTTGACATACTGTTAACATTCAAAATATATTACTCAACAGGGACCATCCAGAAAACTCCATTCTTCTCAGCTCTTTGAAAGCCGTTACCTACAACAATACCCCTACGTTTGTTGAAGGTACCACTTATTTAGGGTCTCTTTATGCAGCAAAGAGTATTGTACAGTAATTTAGTATTGTTTACTGCAAATACTTTAACTAAGTCAAGTATCCAGAAAAATGTCATTATTAAAGCAGACTCTGAACAAGCTGAGTTTTTTGTTTCCCTAATAATGAAAGCCCTGGTAGCTGTGGACACTAAGCATATCACAGAACTGAGCTTGTGATTAAACAATCATCTCTAAATATCATGAATCACACTTCTATGTTATTTTTTAAATAATAAGCCTGACTTAAGTGTATTTTAAAATAGCATTTAGTTCTTACAAATTCTACATAATCCCAATATTTAATTAGTATCTTATATGTGATCCATGGCACAGTATTGTCTGCCTAAACACTCCCATTTACTACAAACAGAAGAGTAATTTGTTTAGCTATATAATCAGCAGAGAGGCAGCACACGATAAAAGAAAGCATTCCAGCTTTAAAATGAATAAAAATTGATTGTGTCCCTATAAAAACTAAATTGGCAGAGTGTTAATTGCATTTCACATAAACATCTGTAGCAGTCGGTGACTTGTTACTGTGCTGTAATGCAATACAGGACACTTAGGAATAAATGCATCCTCTAGATGAGTTCATAGAGATTTTCTAAAAGCGCCTGATGAGATTGTATAAATCTGATTAGTCAGAACTGCTAATGACACTTAAAACAAAGGGAAATCTTTAAATAAAATTATTTTGCTTTTCTTTTCTCTTGATAAATTATATGCAAATTACTGTTGATTGAAAAATGCCTGCCTTGAAGGGAAATTCATACTAATGATGGAAAGGTCATCAAACAGCAAAAGTATTTGCTAAAGAAATTTGCAGACACTTGAATAGTATGCTGGAATAAGAAAATATACCCATTCTTCATATTATTTGTTGTTATTATAATGGATGAGACACTCTCCAGGGAGGGAAGCAGACTGAGTTGCTTCCCTGAAGCCGTCAAAGTAAAGACTCAGTACTCAAAAGATGCAAACACATGTTTAAATGCACGCCCCCTCAACTTCAAACACCTTAGTTACATGCAAATGCATGTCTGCAGGAACGTGGTGTAGGAAAGCAGTGATATGGGACATAATCAAAACCAACAGTTTCTGTCTGAGCTTATAACAAAAATAAATACAATAAATGAAATAATTTATAGGTTACTGGTAAAAATAAACATCCTTCCAAGGCTTCCACTAAAAAATTCAAGGGACTGATAATATTATAGTTACAGCACATTGACGATAAAAAATATATGTTTTAGCCATTTAAAATGCAGACTGATTGATTTCACTCTAGGTGTGGTGTAACTCTAATGTATTTTGTACTGAATGTTTAATTCAGCAACAATGAGGATAAAATATAAAAGTCAAATGAAATCCAATCAAAAGTTGAAATTAAAAATGGAAAGCTTCTAGAATTCCCTTACTGTCAGGTCAGAAAATTGAGCCTGGATTTTTAGGTTTTTTTAATTATCATCAACTAAAATTATACTTAATAAACAAATCAACTACAACATCTCAACAGACAGCTGCATAGATATGAGAAAGCAACTACTGGATAAGCAGCAGCTTTGCAGAAATGGTTTGGGAGCAGATCACAAATTGACTCTAAGCGATATGTGTGAAAAAAAGTGTTTATGGTGTTATGACAGATAAACTGTAATGCCAACCACAAGACACGCATCTTCTCACACATCTCTACTGCAACACAGCCTCAGCTTCTTTTAGATAATACACCCCAATAAAAACCATCAGATGAACCTTGCATGGAACAACAGAGACAATCAAGTTGAGGAAACATGAGTTAATATGAATCACTGAAAGAATTGAGCTTGGTGGATCTAGGGTTGGTGGATCTAAAAGGGAGGAAATTTAGAAGAGGTATGTAATTTATTTCACTACTGATTCCTAAAAGTCTCTCACAAAGGGCAGTGAAATGGGAGTGAAGCAAACTCCACCATCATGTTAGATAAGCATCCACTGGTACAAGCATAATTAAGGTGTTTGATGTTGTTTCAGAGATGGTGATAGATGAAACAATCTGTGGAATTTCTTTCTCATCCATGCTTCTATGAATATTGGTCAATTTACAGTCAGCATATTTGAAATATTAGGGTTATATGCAATGTAGTAAAGATGTCATGAGGAAAGAAAAACCTATTAAAAGTTTAAAAAGGCTGATTTTATGCTTGTCACTGTTTAGGGGACAAGATATGGTTTAATATGAGGCTATGAGACTAAATACAGAAAGTTTTATTGCAAATTGATATTTATTCAAAACTTATATCTTTATATGAACAATAAATTATGATTGAGTAGAAATAAATTAGACAAACGGCGCACAAGAAACAACTAAACGGCCAACAACAACCACAACAAAACAGTAACTTCTCGTCAGTGGAGTGATTTCAACTCTTTGTGCAGCAACAGCTGCCTCCAGTAGGGGGCGCCGGGCAGCAGCAGAGCACTGACACTGCAATAGCCAGAGGGGGCGCTGCAAACAGCAGTGGGGTCCCGGGAGGTCCCGAGGGGGAGGGGGTCCCGGGGAAGGGAAAGGGTTTTGTGAGGGGGTCCCCAGGGATTGATGGGCCCCTGGGGTGGAGGGGGGGTTACTGGGCTCCCAAGGAGTGGTGGAATCCACAGGGAGGGTTACTGATGGTAGGCAGGGGGATCCCCATGGGTTGAGGGATTCCCATGGCTTGCGGGTCCCAAGGAGTGGATACTGGGTCTCCCAGGGAGCGACGGAGGGTCCCAGGGAAGGTAACCGGCCACAGGAGATGTCCCAGATATGGACAGGAACTCCGGGGATGGAACAGAGAGATAAGGGAGTGAGGGTATGGCAAACCAGGGAATCGAGGAGGAGTGGTCAGGTCATTGCTGCCGCGGTGTTGTCCACCACTGGGAGTGGCCCTGGCAGCTGCTGGAATCAGCCAGGGGCTGCAGGCAGTTATTGAAGGCTGTTGGAGGTCCCAGCAGAAAAGATGGCAGTGGTGATGAGCATGGCAGCACAAGGTCCTGGCCTCAACTCCACGTGGTCCCGAGAGAGTGAGGGAAAGATGGTTGACGCCTTATATATTGTTTGGCCCAATCCCATGGTCCCTGGTGCAGGCAACAGCGTGACTGGCTCGCTCCATCTCTTTTCCTGCCTCCTGAGCCATAGGTCACATACCCATTGGCCGCCCTGAGTCTCTACCCCGCCCTCCCATTTCCCGACAGCAGGAGCTTCTTCATCTTCATGCCATGTGGTGGTCAACATGGTGGCCACTCCCCTTCGGGCCACCATGCGCCGCTCCCGAGTGGTCCCAGGGCACGGCGGGGCTGCGCCGCCCTCCCACCCGCTCTGGACTCGTCCAGAACTGCCTACTGTGAAAAACAGCAGTGGGAGAGCCGCAGAGCCACTGCAGGGAGTGGGGGAGCCACCACAGGGGTGTGGGGAACATCACAGGGTGCGGGGCCATGGCCGTTGCAGGGCCTGGGTGGTGGCCGCGGGGCCATGGCATGTGGGGACTCCTGCGGGGCTGTGGCCGCCATGGAGCGTTGTGGGGGCAGCAGCAGCGGGCGTGGGGCAGATGAAGGGCTCTGCTCCCATGAGCCCCCAGCTCCTCCCATCCCCCGCACATGCACCCATCCATCCTCTTCGGTAAAAAGAAAAGTTTTGAGATGCATGGTAAAACCATGACAATTCTTATTCACAGATAATTTGAGGCCCAAATAGGCCTCAAATACGTATATGTATAAGAAATGTCCTTTGTAGATAGATGGTAAAGCCACTAATGATAGCAGGAGTAGGAGTTGTCTTGTATCCTTTTTAGTAATACCACTGAACCTACTTTAGCAGCCAAGAACGGACTTTATCCTCCTTGGATTTCTATATAACAGAGTAGTCCCATTCCTGAAAAAACCTCTTCTGTAACTCTAAAAGCAATAACTGCCAGTTTCAAGAACCGATTTTAATAGACTAAACTCCCAGAAATTTAGCAAAATAAATAATCTTCAATCCTTGAATGGAGCATAGAGGAGTTTTAAATTAAATTAGCATGTTTTCACTTCATTGCTATCTGGACTATATCTTTTCAAGTGAACAAAGCTTGTGTCTAACCTCACTACATATTGTATGTTCCTATCTCAAATAGATTATAATAATGTGCTGTAAGGCAGCTTGGTTTGAACTGTGGCTGGTGCAGTACCCTTCAATAAATGAAAAATGAATGGACATATGGAACCACTAGAATCCACTCTATTCATCCCTTAATGGAGGGTCCTAAATCACAAACCATAAGTTTAGCCTGTTGGTAGCTGTGCTGATTATAATGAGACCATTTACTCCTGAGGTTAATGCTTAAGCTGATTCAGATTCTCAAAGCAATCAGATAAGACTGGCCAAGATGTGGTGCTAGACAGAAGTGGATGTTCAAAGGGATTTCCCTAGAGTGAAGCTAAATATAAAGGCCAGCATCAAGGTTTTAGTCAGGCTCCCAGGTAATCTGTATAGCCAACAAACTCCAGCTTGCTGATGATGACATCCCTCAGCTTCTCAGCTCAGAAGCGAGGCAGGCCAGCCCTATGTGGAGCACAGGGACATTTCTGTCACTTCTTATAGGGAAACCACACTCCTATCTTTGATTCTCCTAAGCATGCAACGGACCCCAGGAAGCTTTTTATCCAACAGGATTTTAGGATGGGGCTCCTACAGTGAGGAAATTCATCNGGCTGTTGGAGGTCCCAGCAGAAAAGATGGCAGTGGTGATGAGCATGGCAGCACAAGGTCCTGGCCTCAACTCCACGTGGTCCCGAGAGAGTGAGGGAAAGATGGTTGACGCCTTATATATTGTTTGGCCCAATCCCATGGTCCCTGGTGCAGGCAACAGCGTGACTGGCTCGCTCCATCTCTTTTCCTGCCTCCTGAGCCATAGGTCACATACCCATTGGCCGCCCTGAGTCTCTACCCCACCCTCCCATTTCCCGACAGCAGGAGCTTCTTCATCTTCATGCCATGTGGTGGTCAACATGGTGGCCACTCCCCTTTGGGCCACCATGCGCCGCTCCCGAGTGGTCCCAGGGCACGGCGGGGCTGCGCCGCCCTCCCACCCGCTCTGGACTCGTCCAGAACTGCCTACTGTGAAAAACAGCAGTGGGAGAGCCGCAGAGCCACTGCAGGGAGTGGGGGAGCCACCACAGGGGTGTGGGGAACATCACAGGGTGCGGGGCCATGGCCGTTGCAGGGCCTGGGTGGTGGCCGCGGGGCCATGGCATGTGGGGACTCCTGCAGGGCTGTGGCCGCCATGGAGCGTTGTGGGGGCAGCAGCAGCGGGCGTGGGGCAGATGCAGGGCTCTGCTCCCATGAGCCCCCAGCTCCTCCCATCCCCCGCACATGCACCCATCCATCCTCTTCGGTAAAAAGAAAAGTTTTGAGATGCATGGTAAAACCATGACAATTCTTATTCACAGATAATTTGAGGCCCAAATAGGCCTCAAATACGTATATGTATAAGAAATGTCCTTTGTAGATAGATGGTAAAGCCACTAATGATAGCAGGAGTAGGAGTTGTCTTGTATCCTTTTTAGTAATACCACTGAACCTACTTTAGCAGCCAAGAACGGACTTTATCCTCCTTGGATTTCTATATAACAGAGTAGTCCCATTCCTGAAAAAACCTCTTCTGTAACTCTAAAAGCAATAACTGCCAGTTTCAAGAACCGATTTTAATAGACTAAACTCCCAGAAATTTAGCAAAATAAATAATCTTCAATCCTTGAATGGAGCATAGAGGAGTTTTAAATTAAATTAGCATGTTTTCACTTCATTGCTATCTGGACTATATCTTTTCAAGTGAACAAAGCTTGTGTCTAACCTCACTACATATTGTATGTTCCTATCTCAAATAGATTATAATAATGTGCTGTAAGGCAGCTTGGTTTGAACTGTGGCTGGTGCAGTACCCTTCAATAAATGAAAAATGAATGGACATATGGAACCACTAGAATCCACTCTATTCATCCCTTAATGGAGGGTCCTAAATCACAAACCATAAGTTTAGCCTGTTGGTAGCTGTGCTGATTATAATGAGACCATTTACTCCTGAGGTTAATGCTTAAGCTGATTCAGATTCTCAAAGCAA
This sequence comes from Calyptomena viridis, assembly GCA_013390005.1. NCBI lineage: Eukaryota > Metazoa > Chordata > Aves > Passeriformes > Eurylaimidae > Calyptomena > Calyptomena viridis. Next base: position 68,667 of record WEIV01006975.1, read on the forward strand.
TCAGATAAGACTGGCCAAGATGTGGTGCTAGACAGAAGTGGATGTTCAAAGGGATTTCCCTAGAGTGAAGCTAAATATAAAGGCCAGCATCAAGGTTTTAGTCAGGCTCCCAGGTAATCTGTATAGCCAACAAACTCCAGCTTGCTGATGATGACATCCCTCAGCTTCTCAGCTCAGAAGCGAGGCAGGCCAGCCCTATGTGGAGCACAGGGACATTTCTGTCACTTCTTATAGGGAAACCACACTCCTATCTTTGATTCTCCTAAGCATGCAACGGACCCCAGGAAGCTTTTTATCCAACAGGATTTTAGGATGGGGCTCCTACAGTGAGGAAATTCATCCACCTGTTGTTTAAAATTTGAATGAAGTGTTGAATGAAATGAACTAAGTATTCATAGTTCTCCCACTTCCACGTTCTCATGAGACTAACTGCAAGGAATTCAACTTTGCTGCTTCCTCAAAGACATCAGGAATTACAGGACACACTGAATTTGTGCTCTTTTCCCTCACTGAAATTGCCCCAGCTGCAGAATACAGCCAAGAAGAGATGGAGCAACCACTAATCTCACGTAATAAAGTTCTGCCCTGAAATCTCAGCACAATATCTCTGATTTTATTTAAATTACTGATTAGAAAGCAAGCCAAGAAATACAATGGATTCCTTCCAATTAATATGACTGCTTTCTGTGCATTTCTTATATATAAGTAAATTCAGTTAAAGCAATTTTTGTAGCAAAAGTTTTATACATTATAGAGTTACTAATTGCATGAATCTTGATGAGGGAATTCATTTTTTGTTCCAGGATGCATGGGTGGACAATCCCCCGAAATGGTAAGTTCTAGTGCAACAATGAAATATTAATGCTTTTAGCATATGAATACAGGAGATTGGATATATGTTTATGCTGCTTTATTTGAAAAAGTACAAGCTAATGTTTTTATAGCAGCTACAAAAGGAGGATTACTAGAAGGCAGCACTGAAAAGTATCCTTTTTGATAAAGGAAGAGAAGAAAGGAAAAGAGCTCATACTCCATGCACTAACTGCGATGTTTTGCTTTCATACATGGTAAAGTATTTTTCAAACTCAGACATTTAAAAGTCAATAAAGGTACATTTCTGCCAGAAAAAAAAAAATGTTTCTACATTTACTGATAAGAGATAATTTTTGTCCTTTAAAATCTATTATACAGACAACATGTAAAATGCCCTTCTGAGATCGAGTGTTGTAGCAGTCTGGTATGACTACTTACTGAAATACTTTCAGTGCATCATAAAATTAAATTATGTGTTCCAGCTCATTGGTTCCTAATTTAGATAAAATAGTAAGATCTGAATTCATAAGACTGATTGGTCTGTAAGGGGCCCCCTGTAAGGGACTGCATATTACGCCATTAAGACTTTAATTTTAGCTTGGCTGTAGTTATGTCACGTACTTGAAGTGAAAACATGATTGAATATTTTGAGAAGAAAAATGATCAATGGAATGCTTATATGATCATTTACAGGGAAAGCATTTAGACCTGACTTTTATCCGGACCGTAAACAATTTCTAATTACATCCACAATGTCTTCTCTATGAATAGATCATGCTTTTTTCCTTTTATAGATGAGCATTTAGATAACAGAGACAGAATCAGTTTGGGCTTAAATGTAATTTAAAATAAGCATCAGATTTAAACTGAAAGATACAGTTAATTGCTTGTCCCTTGTATGTAACTGAATCATCATCTTCTCCTCTGGAAGGAATAAATCTGAACATACCTCTTCCATGGCAGCAATTTTCCATTTTGTACAACCATTCACTCATCTCTGTTACATTTTAAATAAGTTCAGTGAGTGAAGAGTCTGCCACAGAGAGTTCATTTTTACAGAGTGTTAGTTCAGCTGCAAATTCTCCTGAATGATTTAATACATATAGCTATTATGTAACTCAGATTGTCTTCCCATGTTTTAATTTATTCAGTCATTTCCTTTTTAAAACATGTACTATAGGGTACAGCATACCTTCTGGTTGTGATTTTGAAGGCTTTCAATTTATTATTTAGATTTCTGACACTTAAATATTTTAGTTATAAAAAGGTAAAGATTTAGGTGAGTTGGCAACCACCGATGCCATATTTTATCCCTGTCTTGCATTAAGGGTTTTCTTCCCAAGGTGAATGTGGTATCGATGTAGATGTGATTTGGATAAGCCCTAGATAAGGTATTTTTTTCCAGAAACACACAGTGAGAAGTTTGTCGGGAGAAAAACTTATGAGAATATGAGCGAGCCACCAAGGATTAGAGGAAGGAAACTTGGAGCTACCTCTCTTCTGGTGTTCAAGTATGAAGTCGTCCAACTCATTAGTTATCTTATTCAACCCTGACATTCATTTATATGGAGGAGAAGGCTACAAATGACTTTAGCAGGCATACCGAGTCTCTTCCTGAAAGGAATATAGTTAGGAAGAAAGTACAGTAGTCATTTTACAGTAACTTGCAAGAGGAATGTGGTCTTTGTTAGAAGCTTATCTCAAGACATGAATTATTTGTTTCCCCTAATAAACATCCTACTACAGTGGTTACTATGTTTAGGCTCAAGACTGACAAGGAGATCTTGCATAGCAAAGATTTAGCTACTGTCTCATGGTGCTGCAGACCAGATGCTGAAAAAACTTGTCTCACACAGAGTTGTTTTAATATTTGTGTAGCAGCCAGGCAGGCGAGTTTCCTGTATAAAAAGAACATTTGAACTTTAGGCGTCAACACTAGAAGAATTCATGTTCTTTAATTAGGTCACTGATCCCTCTAAATTTCTATGTCTTGACTAGACAGAGAAACATGTTCTGGTCCTCAAGACAGTCAGCCTGTCCCCTCTGGTTTATTCGAAATAGGAAAGTTAAAACTATCTTCCAGGCACATTAATCTAAGTCCCCTGGACATTGCACTGTTATCTACATACATACAGAGTGTTTATAAAGGAATTGCAAATCCTACCAGATAAATTAAATCACGTCGTATACTAATTTTCAGGGATGTACATGATGAAACATGGCACCTGGCAAGTGAGTATATGGTCCACAAGATCTGGGTAAGGTGTGATCAGTTTTAATTATCTAAGACTTACAGTTGCAGATGAATTTTAAAAGTCTGTTGGTCTATTAGAACTGTTTAGTATAGAAAAAAAAGGAAACAAATACTAAATCACATATCAAAAGTTTTATGGTTCTGTATCATTTTTGTGCTGGCCAGAACCTGGGTTTTTTGTTTTCTTAATTATGAGTAGTCCTGCTCTTTTCGCCTCTGTCACTCTTGTTACTTTTTAGCCAGTAGACATCAAGAAATTTCATTTACTTTTAATGCTGGTTATTATATAGCTAATTCACTTCCAGGGGATGGGTGGTACCCACAGGAATACTATATGAGTTCCTACTAAAACACGTAGGAAGAGAAGTCATACAGTAGAGGTTATACTTTCTTTCTTCACACTCCCCATCTCTCTTCTGCCAGGATCTTAAACTTCACATTGCTTTCGCAAGATGTGTTATCTTAGTTATAAACTTCATAACCAGACTGTGTAAAAGATCTGAAATTTTCTTTTAATGTGTACGTGTTCTGTATGTTTTAAAAAGATCCCATGGAATTATACCTGACATCTAATTTTATGTACTCAAAAGTATATTTTCAACACAGGATGATGCTTAAGGGTTTACCTTGACATACCTATTATTTATATTTTATATTTACATGAGAGAAGATTTATCATATTAAAAGTTATATGTTAAAACTTACTTTGTTTTTTTTTTCATTTTGATTTTTTTTTCAATTCCACAGCAAAGAAAATTCCAATTTCACATAAAAAGAAAAAGCACCAAGTATTTTACTGTCATGCAGGCCATGTGTGTCATTCTTTGCTTGGTAACATTTGAACCTAGTAGATAGAGAGCAGCTTCTACATTTCTAAAGGACAGAGAAGCGTAAGTAGAAGAGATCCTTCACCATAAATGGAAAGGCTGCCTCATAACCTCAGTCAGATTTTAGATAATAGAAAATCCACACAGGAAACAGTTCCTGAAAACTGAGCTTCATAAATTTCACCAAAGGTCTACTTTTAATCTGATATAATTCAAAATAATAGTCTTTGAAATGCACAATAGACTAATTGACTAATCCACTATAAACTAATTATCAACTGGTAGAAATGGGTATTGTACAAAGGGAGGAATTTGGGCCATGAAATTACCTCAAGTTAGCAAAAATTACACTTGCAAAAAAATTGGGAAGGTAGTCCCTCTGAAATCAATAGCAATCCTCTTGCTGCCTTCAACATGGTCATATTTTCTCTCATGATTTTTGCATTATGTTCAATCACTAAAAATATTTATGTATTCCTTCATTCATCTCAGAATACACCGTCTGTGATTCAGACCCTAGACACTGCACCGAACTATATATATATATGTTGTTTGTATTATCACAAACTAAAAATAGTTCATAAATACAGAAACAGAAGGTATGCAAAAGCACTCTTTGTTGGTAGGAATAATTATAGTAACACTGAAATGTTTCACTTGCACTTGTTTCATTCTGAAGTTCTCTGTAAACTTGATCAAAAATCAATCAACAATGGAAAATCAAACAGCAAGACAAACAATCTGTCTAATCATAATCTTGGCTGGGGTTCAGAAATGTCAGTTACCTTAAAAATTACTATTGGCACTAACAGAGTTTTCTCAATAATTTTCTTTCAATTTGATGCCCAAAAAAGTTAAGCATAAAATTCCCATTTACAAGTCCCCTTCTGGGAGATGTGATGTACTAAATCAAGAGTTTGAGGGTTTTTTGTGATTGTAACACTTTGCTTCTGCTGAGATTAAAAGATAAAATAGAAGGAAAGAAAGCAAGGTATCCAGTATAAATATTTTTAAAATTCAATTAGCATTTAGAATAAAATTTGCTTTAGTGGATCATTTTTGCATTTTTGTAAACTTGAAATGTATTTTCAACTAAAGATAATTATACTTACAGCTTCCCAGTTTGCCTAGCACATATATATAACATACTTACATATATATTTGTGTAACATGATTTATATATATGTGTACCAAAATGTATGTGTTATTCAGGCATGTTTTACAGAAAAGGACATGCCCCTGGATGAAAAGTTTAAAATTAACTACTTCATCACAGATACTGCTGAACTACTGTTTCATCACAGCTGAAAACAACTGCACTATGTGTCTCATTTTTCCCTTTTTGAATACTTTTAAAAATCTCATTAATGAGGAACTCAGCTGTAAGGGATGAAAAAAAAGGTTTTGGCATAAAAATATTTCATTAAATAGCCATCAGTAACTCCCTTTCGTATCTTAAGTCGCATTTTCAAACCTGCTCATTTATTAAGGTCTTTGACTTGCTTGATGGAGTTTCAACTACTGCAACTATTCCAGAAACCACTGAGGAAGTCTAATTCATACCCCTAAAGGATCTGGAGGAGATGAAACTTCAGGCTTATTACTATCAGTATTATTTCTGCACATTTTAGAAAATAAACAAAAGTTATTTTGAAACTTAACATGTAGGGTCAGCAAATATGAGACCTTAAGAGAAGTATCTGTGATAGACCTGGTTTAGTCCCTAGATAATGCAAACTACACTATAAAACTAAGATTTCATAATTTAGTACAAATAGCATTTTGATATCCCCAGGCTTAAGATCAGGAAGGCAGCAGTTTACTTGCCAGAAACCTGACTGCAAGTTGGAAGGGACAACAGAATTTAAACTAGTTTTTGGTAATTGTTCTTGATGTCTCCTTAGAAATTTCAGAATTGTGTTGCCTTTAGTATTCAGTAACATAAACCAGATAAAGTGTAAAAGGCAGAGGAACTGCAAATATTTTATCATCTGTATGTACACAACTCAATCTCTTCAACATTCAACATCTCCATGTCTCAATTGTGAACTCAGTATTGCACTCCACATCATAACTTACCTCACAATGTGTGCATATATAACTCCACTGACAGTTACGAAGACTTACTGTTTTTTTGCCAATATTCCAGTAAATTAACCCATTTAGTGATTACTGTTCTTTGCTACAGAAAAGGGCAACAAATGGAGTATTAATAAAAATCCTCAAGATAAAAGACAGGGAACTATAAGCATCCCAGGAAGTAGGGGAAAAATACTGTTTTAGTGTTGTGGGTATTGAATTTGTTTTGTACATTACATAATGGGAAAATATTTGAACCCTAGAATTTAGCTACATTAAATAGTTTTTGTGGTTATCAAATTTTGTAGCCTGGCTTCAGCTTTTAGAAGTTGCCACAAAGGTGGTTTTCTGTTTTGTCTGCTGTACAGGCATACACATTATCAATTAGATAAACTGACAGAAAATTGCTGGTCATTCAAAAGTGAGAACTTCCCCTAGGAAATTCATAAAATGCTGTCATGCTCTTGGAAGTCAAGGACTATGTTTTTGCCATAACCATTACGCAGAAACAATATAATTCAAAATATAATCATTACTCTGCATTCTTCTGCAAGGTAAAACAAAACAAAACAAAACGGTACACATAAATCCATTTCCTAACCAGTCATGGTTTTCATCCACAATCTACACTCATGTTTTACTATTTGATTTCTTTTTTTACTTAAATGGGCAGCCATCATTAATTATTGCCAATTTCTAGGCAAATGCCCACTTATTTAAAGCTATTTTCTTTGAAGCTAGGAATAAAAATGCCCTTGAAAAATTGTTCTTATCTTGAGAGAAAGGAGTACATCTCAAATCCATTAGCAGGGCAGGGATAAGGCTACCATAAGGGAGCATCCTGGTTTGAAAGCAGCACAGCTTTGGCAGAGTTGGCAATGGGTACTGCACAGTGATGGATGAGATCAGAAACACAGCACAGCCACATTGCTACTACTATGGCTGTTCAAACAAGCTACATCTCACTGCTTTGATTCCTACTCCTCATGGATCGCTGACCCCTCCACGTTGTAGTGCCATCCATCTGCTCCCTCCCAGTCATATCTCTCTGACCCCTCTGAGCAGGCTGCTCTCTAGAGAAGCTTCTCTTTTTTTTTGTCATCTCAAACAGCATCCCAGTTATGTGACTTTCTAATAAAATCTTTTGAGTTACAGTAAATCTGCATTTATCCTATCACCGAGAAAGTCCAGTTGCTTATTTTAAATATTATTTGTAGACTGCCTTTTTCTTCCTCAGGGCAAGGGCTTCAGGCTACTGAATGAAGAGCTGCTTATATAGCTGGATATTCAGAAGTGCTGCTAGAATTAAGCCTTATGCATGGGGTAAGCCAGAAAATTAGGAACTGTGTAAAAATTGAATATGGATATTTTTCACAATGCATAATATTATAGTCACAATACAAAAAATGCTGGTAAATACTTTTTTCTTTCTGATTTAATAATTCAACTGCAGAAACTAAGACACAAATTCTACAGTTTCTTTTCTTGTCAGCAAATCTTTCCTGTGATGCTTTCCTAGTCAGGTTGCATTCAAATAAACAAACCGATTTTCATAAAAAAATAAGAGAAAAAAAATCGATTACTTCATAAGGCTCAGAATGTCACCCGACTCAAGCAGTAAATTAAAGGTAATGTGAGGTCCTGTTTCTTTGGAAGACCCAGAGCTTAATATCCTAACAAGGCACATGTATTTGGAGTCAGCATCATATTTAAAGTGAAGGAAAATCACACACACACTGTTCTAGAAATACTGATAGAACAAACACACTGTTCTACACACTGTTCTATTGTTTGTTGGGGTTTTTTGTTGGTTTTTGTTTAGTGGTTTTGTAGTGTCAGTGAAGCATTGGTACATGAGAAGTATTAATTGATGTTGGGGTCTAGTATGCCATCATCGTGTAAGGAAATTTACAGGAGTAACGTAGGCTACTGTTACACAATATGCAATTACCTCTTAATTACATAGACTCTAGCAACAACCCTATACATTTGTTCATTTGCAGTATATTATAAAGTAAGTTATTCTAAAGAAAGTAAAGAAGGAGGGGAAAAACATTATGGCTGATTTTTCATTATTAACTTTTTTAGATTTTTGTCTCAAGCCTGTGGATTCCAGTGCTAAAGGACTTTTCCAAAACATTATCAAAACAAAAATCTCATGTGCTCTTTGCAGCAACCATCTTCTCCATGTCTGGACCACAAAAATCACAGCTCTAAAATTTCTAACACCATGAGTTAGTACCAGCAGCAGCTCCGTTATCACCAGTAGCACTTCTCAATGGAAGTTGTGTACCTCCATTTCTTCTTCTCCACTTTTCCTCACAATGCTGCCAGATTGGAGACCACATCCACATCCTCTTGCTTCTCTTTTGAGCTATCCCACAGAGCAAAGCCAACCCGACATTACCAGCAACACTCTCAGCCTACAGACCATGATTGAGCCTCACTCTCTCATCTATCCACATCTGATCATTCAGAAGAGCAATTGGGACTTGATGGCAGGATTCCATGCATGTAGAGGGGCCCAGAAAAGCTGGTTAACCCTCAAAAACAACCTTCCGAAATCATTGCCCCTTCCAACATTTAGGAAGCTGAGCAGGAAGGGCAGAAGACTAACATGGATGAACAAGGAACTCTTGATTGAGCTTTACCACAAAAATGAAGCATGTATTGGGTGGAGGCAGGGACAGGCTACTCACCAGGAGTATGGAGACATGGCCTAAGTATGTAAAGATATGCAACACTGAGCATCTTTGAGAGGTCACAGTGATCAGAAGAAACTCCTGAAAACTGTAAAAAAGCAAATCAAGTAAAACAAGGAGATCGTGGGATAATACAGGACAGTCAGCCTAACCTCAGTCTCCAGGAAGATTATGGAACAAACCCTTTCAGAAGCCGTTTCCAAGCATGTGATGGGACAAGAAGATAATAATGAACAGCTAGCATGGATTTAACAAGGGCAACTTGTGCTTAACCGACCTGATTGCCTTCAAGATGAAATGACTGGCTCTGTGGACAAGATTCTGCAAGTCTCCCACAGTATCCTTTCAGACAAATAAGTAGAAGATAATGCAGGTGGAGAAAAGGCTGAACATTTTGGGCTCAAAGGTTTGCAATCAGCCATATAAAGGCCAGCTGGCAGCTAGTTGCCAGTGTCATCTCATCAGGCATCGACAATATGGGCCATAGCGTTTGTATCTTTACTAATGAGCAGGTAGATGGATGGTATGTACTCTCAACAAGTTTATAGATTGTGAAATTTGGAAGCTTGCAACCCTGCCTTCCCAAACAGGTAGGACAGGTTGGCTATTCATCAGAGGGCTATTGATAGGCTGAAGATATGGGTTCTTAGGAGCCTTTTGGACTACAAAGAAGGGAAATGACTGGTCCCATGCCTACACAGAATATCCTCATGCAACAGAGCACACTAGGAGCCAACTGGGCGCAGAATTACAGAAAAGGATGGGGATACCTGCCAGAGCATTTGAGCATGAGCTAGCAGAAGTGAAGAAATCTGAAGAACATGGGGCTATATTAGCAAAAGTGCAAGCAGCAAAGCAGAGAACGTTATTTTACCCCTCTATTTGGTACTTAAGAGACTGTATCTGAAGTACTGTGTCTAGTTTTGGACTTCACAGTATAACAGAGACATTGCTTTAGAGAATGGGCCTAACAGGTGTCTGTCAAGAATATTAGAGGGCCTGGGTCATACGAGAGAGGCTGATGAAAGTAGCTTTGATCAGAATGAAGAAGAGAAGGCTATTAGGAAATATTATTGCTCTTTACATCTTCCTAGTGGGAAGATAAGGAGAAAATGAAGTCTGATACTTCTTGAAGGTGTGCAGTGACAGGGTAAGAGACAATGAACACAGGTGGAAAATTACACACACAGAGAAAAAAAGTTCACCATTAGAGTAGTGCAGTACCAGTTTTCAGCATGCCAATCATAACATAAATTGAAAAAACCATATGTTGTGGTTTTAAGTAACCAGAGTTTTTTATTAGCTGGGGGGGGGCTAGGAGAGAGGCTTCTTTAAGAAGCTGCTAGAGTTTTTCTCTGCTCTAAGCTAGCCAAGGTCAGGCAACAACGCCTCTGTGATAACATATTTAAGAAGGAGTAGAGAAAGAAAGTCTGCGCAGAACATCATGGCCGCTTAAGAGACAGGAGGGTGCGGAGCTTGATTAGCACCAAGGTCAGAGAGAGGAGAAAGAGAAGATGCCTTAAACACTGGAATAGGGCCCCAGCAATCTGTGAGGAACCATAGGGGCGAAGATTCTTCAGCCTGTGAACCCGTGGAAAGACTGGGAGATTTTTCCACGCTGGAACAGAGACATGCCGGAAAAGAGAGGCTGTGATCCTGTGTTTGGAGCAGAGGGGCCTGGTGGAACCCCGTGGGCCGTGAGAAGAA
>WEIV01006975.1:79178-109095 GCA_013390005.1 Calyptomena viridis
AAGTCGTATGTTTTATTTTTCCTTCTCTGAGAATTTTAGATCTATGTGTGGGCTCTCGGCTTTTAGCCAGAGTCAAACCATGACACCATAAAACCCATAAAACCTAAGCTGTTAATGGAAGTAGTAATCTATGGCTAGATGAAAGCACTGGAAAGATGGAAAGCCTATTAGAACAAGATAGAACTTACCGAAACTCAGAGCATCAGTATAAGATGCTCCTACTGGCTGTCACTTTTCTTTTGACAAACTGAACACAGTTTATCAGGGATACTGTAATGGGTTCACCTTGGCTGGACGCCAAGTGCCTGGACAGTCTCTCGCAATACCAATTTTTAATTTGTAGCAAATTTGCAGTTATTTATTGTTCCACGCTGGAATTCGCTGTGTCTGAATAGCATGCTTTCAGGAGCACCTGACACTAAATACAGCAAGACTGGCATAGAAATCATTGATCTCACCCTATAAATGTTTTTTACATGCATGAAGATGAGTCCTTCCTCATAGCTTAATTACTGAACATAAATTATACAGTAAAAGAAATAACTTTCAATAGGAACTTCAAAACATGACAACTGGCTGCACAACCAGACATGTTTCTATTTAACACATCTGATGTAAGGAAGCTATTAATTTTCTAAATGCATGGCCAAACTTCCTTGTAACACCTGACACAGCATTTTGCTAGGGTAATAAAAGAAAGCCTGACAGCTGCAATTTTCTAGAAATATGGATTAAGCCTTTCACTATGCTCTTGGGAAAGTTTTCTCTTCTATAAGCTTCTATGATTTGTTTTAAAATGGCTTGTTTCTGATCATTCAGAGCCAGAGTTCTCCTATATGCACTCCAGCTTATTTTCTGGCATGAACATATTTAAGTATTGAAAAACAAACATATAATATTCAATGTATTCTCTCTGATACTGCTTTTAAAATTATTTTGTCTAAAACTTTCTTTCAGGTATTCATAACACCAAAGATTACAGAAAAAAGAAATCATGCTGAAAGACTAGATTAACACTTCCTCTAAAAAAAGCCCCAAACAATACTAACTGAAGGGAAACATTGCAGAGAAAGTAGCTGGCTTCCCCCTCTGAGAACGAGACGCACTGGTGCCTTGTGCTGTCTGGTGACAGGAACTAAATATATTATCTGCATTCTCCATGACATTCCACTTTGAACTTAACATACCAGTAGTCATGGTACTAGTGAATGGACAGCTGCCATGAGGAAGGCATTTAATGTTGGAAACAAAGATTAATAGAACAATCACAGCTAAATATAAATAAATATAAGAAATACATGTGGCAACTACCTTTATATTTATAATTTAAAAATATATGTACTAAAATTTACTTTATTTAAAAAAAATCAAATTACAAGATAATAGATTCTTACTACTATTAAAATTGCATCATGTAGCCCTCTGTTCATGTAGTATCATTTGTGCACAGTAGTAACAGCAGATGTCTAAAGTAGGCTTACTAACTTCGTCCTATTTTAAAAACAGCCAAAGAACAAATTTAAAATTTGCTTTATATATTCTGCCATTTCCTTCATTTGCCTCTCAGTATCACTTCACATTAATTAACTAAACTACTCAATAGGCTAAGAAACTACCAAACATATTCTATACTTTAGGTTAGCACAAAATATTCCCACACTATATTCTGACCAGATGAGAACAAATAAATGTGAAAGCATTTTGAACAGTGTCATTTAAATATGTGCTTCAGCATTTTAAAATGCAAAAGTCTGCTACAGAAAATAATTGCTCTAGAATTTAAATAGCTCAAAAGCACACAATTTTTCACAGACCATATAATAGTCGTATGCACTCACAAAGTAGAAGAAATCACACAGAATAATATGACTTAAGAGAAATTACTGCATTTACAGACTATAGGAGAAAGTTCTGGATCAAATCACAATTTTAGCTCTGCACACATAACTCCCACTTCCCCCACAGGGACAGATTATACATCTATACATCTAGACTTCAGATCTTTATCTTTGCAAAAGCGTAAGGGTTAGTCCCTGTTTGGATTTGTCCACTAGAATACAGTTGCTATGAGCATTTACACAGAGATGTTCGTAGGAATATTTTGAACCTCATCATTCTAACTGTTGAAAGCAAAAGCTTAGAGTAGTTCATCTTTCATGCCTTGTACTCTGACTTGACTTGCAAAAGGAAACACAAATTCAATACTCAGGACTACAAGACAGTGCTTAGTGCAACCTCTATACGTAACACAAGTTTACTACAACTACTTCAAATTATTTAGACTAACATGATGAGAGGAAAAGCATTATTATCCTGTTTTGCAGACAAAGAATAGGCAGAGGTAGACTAGATCACATCACTACACTCATACAAGCAGTTTGCAGTACAGCCATGTAAAGGATTTATATATTCTAATGTCAGGTCAGTGTCTTAATGACAAAACCCACCTCAATATTACATCCAATTACACAGTGAGATCTGAAAGCAGAGAAATGTAATTTCTTCATCACTGAAGTCTTAGATCTTTAAAAACTGTCAGCAGAGTAATCATGAAACCTCTAGTGACACTTTGGGCACAACGGGCTAACACAAAGATTTTGGATTAAACATAACAGATGTTATAGCCCATTAACCTAGTTCTTCAGATTTGACAGACTCAGAACTGATAGAAATAACAAAGTTTTAAAACTTGTTTATGAACAGTAAAATGAAAGGTTGTGCTGAATCAAGAGAATTTCTGTTTCAGAAGCCCAGCTCTTGTACTCCACATAGTCAGTCTGTTTGTGATTCCAGTGATACTTGTTTAGCATCTCTCCAAGAGCCTCTACAGCTCTGCTAACACCACTATCACAAACTTCATCACAGCCACATTTATTTTTCTTGGCAGACCTATACAGCTTCTCTGTAATGCTTTCTATCACTTAATGTACTCAAACGTTACTTTTATACCTACAAATTACTTGCAGAAAACAAACGTTAAAGGACAAAACACAATGGGTTTGTCAGCATCACTTATTTCTGACAGTTCTCTTTGATTTATAAATGTAACTCTCACAATTTCTCAGCAGGGTACAAGACTTGCAGGCAGAATAATGATGCCCTCTAAACTAGTATCTCACAAGGATTTGGTATTAAAGATAGTTAAGCATAAAACATTTGCTAAGCAACCCCGTAAAAAGAAAAAATACTAAGACAAGAACTCTGACAGAAAATGCCATCTGCAATAAAAAAACATAGCAGGAGCTTGCAATCCTCTCTAAGTAACAGCAGTAATAACAACATAAAGTCTCCTACTGAGTTCATTCAACACAAACAATCCACAACTGCTCAGCAAAACCAAGACAAACCTGACTTCTATTTCTAGCAGCTGTCTCTAATGCTGAAGGCCCTGTGCACACTTTGCAGTGAATGTTTTCCTACTTAGCCAGTGACAATGAGAAACTGGAGTAGCACAAAACATAATGGTTGGATAAGATGAGCACAGGAAAAAAAAGGTCACAAACAAACACTGGCTTTTAGACAAAAACAGCTGAGATCCACAGATTATTATTAGCACAAGCTGACAGTCAATGGGAGAAGAGCCAAAAGTGTACCAGTGCTTAAGGAAAGGTTTCAGAATGACTTAAAAAGCATTAGTGTAAATCTGGAATTAGTGTGAAGCAAGCAAATAGTCACAATGCTCATCAGCAGAAGTACATAATGATAATTCTCAGAGTCATGCTGGAAAAATGTTTAACACATATTTTTAATTTCACGGTAGATCATATAAGACTTGAGAGCTCTGAGGCACAAATAACTTTTTATGTCATGTGCTGGTATGATCTTTGGTCATGTGTTAACCTCAACTGAAATACAAGATTGTTCTGTGCCAATAATACATGAAAACAAAGATGAGAAGTCAAAGGCTAGGAAAGGCAGGTAAGTGGAGGAGCACTTTGACTTGGAGGTAAAAGGAGGGAGCAAATGAGTTGTTCTTCTTTTTTCCAAACTTAATGCCCCCTCTTGCCATTCAGAGTCATCTTCCACAGCACTTTATTACCCACTCATGCATTACACAACACACTGCAGTTCCCACCTTCCTCCACTTCTTTACTCACCACAACCTCCTCCTGCACAACACACTGAACACCATAACATGCAAGTTACAGCTGTAATACACAGGAGAATGGACATGCTCTAAAAGGCCGAGGGAGTCAAGGGCATGGGCATGATCCTTCTCACTACACAGTGACAAGCAGTCAATACATCTTGGCCTTGTAAGTACAGAGAAGCCACCACACACCACCATGACAATGATCCACACACAGACTGTCTAAATTTCTAATAAAGAAAAGCAGTTAACACTGCTTCCAGTTAACTGGAAGGCTATGTCCCCACTCTCCCAAAACCTATCTGTCTAGCCCTTCTGAGTCAGACCATAAATCAGAACTATTCAGAACTTTCACTAGCAAGGGCAGAAGAAATTTTTGGAGATAGAACTTTTAAAAAAAAAAAGATTGGATGACAACAGAAAGAAGGTCCAGGAGACTGGACTGGGTGTTTCTTACCACTCTATCTTACAATCCAAAGAACGCAAAAAAGAGCTTAAACCAACTTCTACATGACTGAGCTAGAACTCAAACTGCTCCTCCAGGAAAGCATCTTGCCTGTTGATTGTCTGGAAGGAGTTGCTCTCAGTCTTGGAATATCTATAGCCAAGTGGGTAGGACACAAGGGCAAGGTGTTCATTGACCTCTCTGCTCCAACCCAAGATGCCTGTTGTGATCACACATCCCAAAGCACCATCACCAGAGACCAGAGCAAAGACCGAGCGGAGTCTTATATTCCTCACTTATAACTGATGCCAGTGTTCCCAGTTTCTGGGAGGTTTTGGTCAAAACTATTAACCTCACTTCCACACCAATTCAAAGCCATTTTTAAAAAACTGAATATATTCAATGAGAAAGGTTCTGAATGTTTTTGCACCTAAAACTGATTTTAACTTTCCAATTTCTATTTCATTATTTTGATCTTACATAGGGACACAATTTTTTCCTGCAAATCTTATTTGATTTACTTAAGTTCAGCACAGACATAACAACACTTCTACTACTCATTGTAATGAGTTCTGCTATTCAGCTCATGCATCAAATGTGTGGCATACCATGTGGAAAGCAAAATGTTGTCATCTCAGCTCTCAGCTGAAGAAGGGAGTTCTTTTTGGTGACAGTCTGTTTGGCTTAACTATTCAAACAACTCTTTCTAGTGACAACAAAAAACCTGACTAATATCTCACTCTAGTGCTGTACTGTCACATCTGCATGGATTATTAACCTCCCACTGAAAAAGTTATCATAGGATAGTAAATTCAGTCATTGGCACATCATACAATAGCTTTACACTTCGTCACAGGGCTCTCTGGTCTAATGTGGAATGTTTCTGAGAAACTAAGATAAAGCCAAGCCAAACTGGAAAATCTCACATAGATAAAGACATTCGTAAGGAGAACCTGCTGCTTCAAATAATAACAAAGAGTATATTCTGCTTGTTTCACAATGTCATTTCTGTAGTTATTTATGTTGTAAGGAAACGGTCTTGAAAATGGCATCTATGTACCACAGCTTTGTGACCTAATTCTCCTTGATACAGTTTGCAGAGTTCACATTCAATGAAACAGGCAGGAGGACAAAATTAAAAAATTATTCATACTGGGTGTTTAAAAATCGTTTGGGAATGTTTAAATATGATGTTGTTGTTGTTTGGGCTTTAACATAAAGAGAAGTCTCATTGTCTCTGTGGCTCAGTTCTCAGTTTGTAATTTCAAAGGGATGGCCATCCTCTGCAGTGTCAGCAGTGAGAAAGCAGGAGCAGAGCATCTGCCTGGGCAGGAGGCACCACTACCCTCTCTGCATTAGTCATGAGAGAGCCATCAGCTGCTCACCTATAGGAACCAAATATCCAAAACATTTCAAGAGCATGTTAGATAAACTAGTAAGTTTTTTAGACTTCTATTTAGTATTTTGTAAGACTGTGTGTAAAATGACTTTCCAAAACATACAATTAAACAACAAAATAGAATTAGACCAATATTCATGTTAAGAGGGTATGAATACCTGTAGTATATAAAAGAGGAAAAGTTAGTAACTATTTTATTCCAATACCAGGAACATTTTTTCATTTCCTAAGAAAGAAGTGGAGGTCCCAAAGGTAGAAGCACACATTCAGTCATGCTACCAGACATGCTTACAGTACTTAAAAGTGGCAGAGTAGGTTGCAAACACATAATTTCCTGGAATTTGTGAAGCTTGTGTTTTATAACTGTACCACCTGGAAGTCAACATGCAATTCATCCCCCATTTTTTCTGGTTCTCTATTTTTACACATAATACACATGATCTATAGATCTCACTAAACCAAGTATTAAATATACCAAAAAAAACAAACAGTACTTGTAAGATGTTTATGGTCTGCAACAATATATTTAGTCTTTTCTCTGCAAAGATAACAAGAGCACACCCCCCTAAACTAATAAACAGGAGTATTCAGGACTAATAAAATAAATAGACACTGCAATCAATTCTGATGCTTCTGATGCAATTCTATGGCTATGTTACATGTCCCACACACCTGCACAGGACTAGAAGAGCTGTAGAAGACTAAGGCTTCTCTGCAGCAGATGCTGAGGGTTCAAAGACATTACAAAAGCTAAGTGCCATACACTGCAGCTAAATACCTCAAACTCAAAAAGAGTTCATGTTCTGTAGACTCAAATGCAAACCCAGGAGAACACAGGCCAAAAAAAAAAAAAGCCCAACCCTGAAGAACCATTTTTTATTGTCTCAGATTAATGTAAACACTTCATGGAAAACCTGCAAAAAGCCAACATTTACCTATGGTAATAAAGGAAAATTCAGTCAAGACAAGACCATTGTAGAACAAGCTAAATTACTCATTTGCATGACACTACACAAGAGAAGAGGATTTTGACAGCTCTAAACCAAAATATTAGCAGATGAAGCCTTGGAACAGGTTAACAAGATGAAGACACACAAAACGCCCAGATCCAAGAGTTCACTAAAGAGCTCTAAACAATGAAAGCATGATCAAATCAGCCACTATAATAAACAAGAGAATTTGTAGGCACATGGGAATATGATGTAATGGGCAAGAGAAAGCATGGCTTTGTAAAGAGACTTCTCTTTACAATGATAAATTCAAGATTACTTGCATTTCAGTGAGGAGTTAATGATTCTTTGGATAAGGATGATTTGCTTAATGTAGTATATTTAGATTTCTGAAAAGCTCTCACAAGCCAAAAGCTCTTAAACAATTTTTCACACGGTAAAGTAAAAAGCCTGTCATGAATTACTGTCTAAATGATGGAATGGAGAGATGGAACGGAGTAAGCGGGCAGTTTTCACAATGTTACTAGTGGAATTCCCAAATTATCTGCTCTATTAAACATAAATGCCCTGGAAAAGATTACAAACAGCAAGGTTATAAATTTGCTAAACTATTTGGGTCAGCTCAAAGTAAAACTACCTACAGAAAACTGCTTTCATGGTGACCACACATGACAAGCACAGGTGAAATTCTGTGTTGATAAATGCAAATTAAAAGACAATTCAAACTTAGGATGGACAAGGATGAGTGCTAAATTATCTACTGTTCCTAAGGAAGAGATCTTGCAGTTGCTGCAAATAATTTTCTAAAAAGAACAGCTTGGTGGCAGTCAAAAGGATATAGCGGTCAAAATTTTTAGGAAGGAAATGCACAGTTAAACAGAAAACATCATAAAACCAGACTGCCCACATCTTGAATTTCTCACATAAAGCTCAGCAGGATAAAACGAAGCTCTTCAGATTAGAAGAGACACCTTGGTGTCATGAAAACAACAGAATTCTATAGAATAAGAAAAGAGACATCAGGAAGTGAAAAAAGATTGACAATCGATCATTTCTCATGTTAGGAAAACATAACAACCCCATGTTTTTTCTGCAGTTATTAGTCAGCAAGTGTAAAAAAACCAAAACACTTTTTTTGAAAAGGCATAATTAACTTGTGGAACTCATTGCTAAAGAGACTCAAAGCATATACATGTCCAAATAAAAGCAAGCTCATGAAGAAGAGCATTAAACACAATATTTTGGATGTATCTCCCATCCTATCAGAAGCAGGATTTCCTCTCTTTCTCCTACTCTCATTAACTATCTCCTGCCAGTCCCAGTTAGACACAGAACAGCAAGTTATGTTGTCCAACCCAATGTAGTGGCACTTACATATCTCTTGCTCTTCTCTGCCAATCCCAATCTGTGTTCTTCAAGCCGTCATATGAAGCTCTTGTTTTCCTGTCCAGACTCAAAAGTGTTTGCTTCTGATTAGCTACTGTCTTTAACCCTCATTATTCAGACCGAAGTACTGCCAATTACACCCATCAGAGGTAATTGTTTTGTTAGAAAATTGCAGATGGAGAAGAAATTGCAAAGATGGAGATTCCAGCTACCAAGAAATGCAAGATGCTCTTTGCTCTCGATGATCAAAAGCGGATGCAATACTGGCAAGTAAGATGGTCTTTGAGCATCAATAAACAAGACAAGCTAAGAACAGAAAGAACTGATGTCCAGTGCTGCAAGGATTTGGCAGCGTGCTTGTCTTCTGTTTATAGAAAGCACTACAGCAGCATACAGCCCTTCCAGGGACTGAGTAGAGGATTTATGCAGTGTCTGCACTATGTAAACCTGCTTGATGTGGCACTTAGCTTTTACAATGCCTTGCAAAAAACAGAGAAAAAGATAAACATAGATCTTACACCTTCTCCCTCTCCAAAGTATTGTTGCAAATGACAAAATTCGAATGTACCTATCAGCCTACCACTAAATATATATTGCTTGTCCCTAAAATACTAATGCTTTAAACTAGAGTAGAAAATAGTAGTGAAACAGGGCAACCCTAAATTTAGATTCTTTTTTCATGTACAAATAACTCAAGGTGAAACCCAGGCATGTAAGCATTTAACTAGTTAATTCTGAATACTGAGATACTTTTAGATCTTTTAAATTATTTACAGGCCTAAAAGGGTGGTCAAACATGAAAAATATGTCCAATTATTAAGAATAAAAATAAAATAAAAAATAGATCATACTTACTTTCCTAAAAATATCTACAGTACTAAATACATTCAGCAAGAGCAAATGCCTGAATCTACAAGCACCCAAGCAGTGCTTAGTCTAAAAGCTCTCACTCTTTCAATCCCCATTCACTATATTTTAAAATTACTCCATAGAATAAGGAAAGTGTGAAAGTGTGCCTGAAATTACTTACTCTCCTACTTGCTTCTTTTGAACAGAATGAGAAAAAAGAAAAATGCCCTTTTTTTAATCTTTAAGCAATTTCATTCATTGACTCGTGAACATTAACAGCATTAACAGCTCTGTAAATTATAATCAGGATAATCAAATCCTGTGCTTCAGGGTATGAGCTGATCATCATAGGAGCTGAGAAGAAACTTTCTCCCATCTGCTGCACTACACAGTTCTATAGATGCATTGTTGGTACTATGGAAAGTCCACCCCATGTGAATGCTGGTGGCAGAATACAAGGCTTTGAATGCCAAAAATGTCAGAATGACAAATTCTATGTGATTGATGAAAAATCCCTATGAAGCCTTCCTACTTGCTGCCAGACTCTGCTGCTGTGCTATTTGCATGGACCATAAGATCAGTGAGTCTATGACTTCCAGGACAGTCTAGACAGTACAGCTACAGCAAAACAGACAGAAATAGAGACGAATCTCTTTCCTACAAACTCTGAATTTTTATTTTTCCTGTTGTAAACAGGTCCTTGACTGACTGATCTTACCCCCAGCAAATATAATTTGATTTTACTGTAGCCATATATGTAAACAAAATATGAGAAAATCATGGCATTAACATTATTAACTACTAACAAAATTATATTCCTCAAGTAAGAGCTGGAACATAACTTAATTTAATCTAATACATTCCATGCACACAGACACACATATATATACTCACACCAAAATAACATTAATTTAAACATCATGTTTCTTAAATCCACTAATCTGAGGTCACTATATATAAGATTGAAAAACTGCACTTAAACAGGATTTCTCTGTCATTCTATTGTATTTTTCTATTACCACAGGAGAATGGTAAGCACAAATATTTCAGAGAAATCTGAAATCAGGAATAACTTATATTTCAATATCCCACATAAAACAACAAACTAATACTAGGAGTTTACTCTGTGTGTAGGAGTCATACCAGTGATAGCTACAGCCGAACCCATAAATATTTAAGCTTGAAGCTCCCATCTCCTGACATTGTTATCCATAGAGTTATCAGGACACATATGTTAGCTGCAATGCTCTTCAGATCCCTAAGCCAGTCACCTCACTGGGGGTGTGCAGGAGATGGCATCTACCCTCTCCTTTAATCTTGAGTGTTATAACTGTATAGGTCCCCAAGAACCACCAAAGATGTCAGAAGGAAAATAGTGAGTTGGTGACCAAAATCCTTGTCAAAATACTGTTTTAAGGTAATGTATTTCTATCAAGTATGGGCAGAGAGGCTTCTGCTAGGAAGCTCCAGCTTACCTGTGAGTCAAGTCTGAGTGCTGGAGTTGGTCTGTGTCATTAGTGTTGCTAAATACAAGGTTGGACCTATCATATAGATAAGCACAGTAAATTTGAGACAAAACTTATAAGAGCATGCCTCTAAAGAAGTTGCTGAAATCCATGAAATTGTTCCATACTGTCTTTAAGATACATATTCAAGCAGCTGAACATGAAATAACTGATCTGTAAAGGTTTTTATTCCTAAATATTCACATTTTCTCTCTCTCCCTAGAAGTGTTCATTGAAAATTGTGGGGTTACGTATACATCAAAATATTTTCCCTTATTATGTGCAAGACAAGAAAAGTCACTTGTATTAATTTCCATATTTACTTGAATAGCACCAGGACAGGGGGTGGAGGAAAACAGGTATGGCAGGGTAGTCTTGGCATCTAAATGACTAGTCCAGCTTTTGAAGCAGCAACAGAAACACATCCTTCTAATTAGAAATGTTTATTTCAAGAAAAACGGTATGTACTTAAAAGTAACGTTTCAGGTAGTTCACTTAATATTGCACAAATATATTTTGTACTAAACTTCTTTTATAAAAGTGATATCCAAAAAACAGTTTAGGTATGTGCCTATATAAGTAAAGCAGTTTGTGTATGCGTGGGTGTGTAAATACTACATACCCAGATGCAAACCCTCAATGCATTAAGTAAACTTCAGCTCTATACCTTAGTACTCAATTCTGAGTCTGGTTACCTTCCGGATTGCTAAGTCTTTCTAAATTAGAACAAGCAATTTCTCTTTGTTTTACCTAATATTTGAAAATGGCAAAAAAGTCCCATGGGTCACTGAAAATTATCCCTTCATTCCTGCCGCCTGTTTCAAGTCAGTCAAAACATTCCAGACTTCAAAAGGGGGCTTTGCCTGCTTAGGCCATTTTGGTGTCCTTCTATGGTTGGCCTATGAGGGATTGGTTATTTGGATAAATTAGTTTGTGGAGCCTGCTGGCCTTCTAGAAGACCTCAGTGTCTGACTGCAAATTAGTTCTACTGAACATGTAGAAATCCCTGGGCAGACGAGAAGAAATAAATGGTGATAAAATCTAATACTACAATGTTTGTAATGCGATTTTATTCTGCTCTGTAGCTTGTAAGCAAAGCTAATGTTGAATTAAAAATTTTCAAATATAAAAATGTTCATGAAAACAAAATATCAGATCAGTATCCGAGTCACAGCAGAGAAGGCTGGATGCCAACTTTAAAGTTAAGCTTCCAGCAGGAATCTTTTACAAGAATAAACAAAAACCCTCCTGGTTTTCCACAAAATCAAGTAGGTATTTACATTACGGATGCACCCCTGCTTAAGCCAGGAAGTCACACAGTTGAATTCGGCTGGAGCTTGGGCTGTGAATAAACTGCTATGCAGTGTTTTAGTGCATAGTTGTACAACTGCCTAAGGAGAGTTTATCCTTAAGGAAGAGAAGTCAGAGAGCCAAAACTAACAAACATGGCTCCTCGAGCGGAACAATGGTCCAGAAAACCTAGGAAAAAAGAAAATAAACTTCACTGGCAGTTTGCTTTTTAGTGTTAAGGGCTAAGCTACAACTTCATCAAGACTTTCAAGAAGAGACTTCACGCAGAACAGTATGCACACAGCGCACTTATGTATCAGCTGAGAAGAGTCAGATGGGCTGTGTATTTCTTATATATCCATTTTTATAAGGTGATCTAAAAATGCCTCATACCATAACAAGGAAAAAGATCCACTTTTATGAGGAAAAAAGAACTCATAACTAAGATAAATGGTTGTCTCTGTTGAGGGACCCCAACTAAACCCCTGCAAGTTCTCTGTCCTGCTCCTAAAGCCAGGACCATAAGGTCAACACTCTGTGTGTGCAAAACACACGAAGAACTACACTGGTAGTGGGATTAGTTTCTGGTATCATTCTCAGAAAATTAATCATTAAAAATAATTGCTATGATGACTGCTGTGTTTAGGCTCTGGTTCTGCAAAGATGAATATGCCTAACACTACAAGCTGTGGTAGCAGTACCTGTCAGCGCTGCAAGCATCGTTGCCTGTGGCACTGTAGAGTTTCTGCCACTGATTGAGAAAAGTACATTTTAAGTAACAAGGATTCCTCCATGTTGTTACTGCAAACCTAGCTGAATTAAGAGTTTGTACTGAATAATGTATGGTTTCCAAACTATCCACAAACAGCTTACAATTTTCATGAGTACTTTCACTAAAATGTTTTGAAAGAAAAAATTCTGTCAATAGTTACTGATTGAGCAGTTAGTATAGACTGCCTAGCAGCAGCTCGTTTCAATTTGGGGAACTTAAATACATCAGCTAGTTCCGGCTGTTCATTATTTTTGACACTTACTGAGAGTAATAAGTGGGTTTTGTGGCTTATGTTTCCAATATATACTGATAGCAGCGAGAGAGGGAAAGGGGAGTGGGAAGGGTGCAGGCCATTACATTTTATAGGCTCAGTTACGGATTGCAGTTGCATGGTGCTTGTTGGTTATTGCCTTGCAGAGCTTTCCAAAAAGGAAGCGTGTCACACATTTCTTCAGGAGAGGAACACAGAAGGGAGTACAGTGCTGGGCCTGCCTTTCAGAGAAATTGAGGCAGCACTGATATATATGACTTTCACAAGTGAGTTTTCAACCAAAGGTAAAGTACTTATATTTTAATCCATTTTCCTCATAGACATTGTTCCCTAATGCGACAAACAGGTAATGTGAACATGAAAAACATGCCACTGATGATGCTGCTCAAACCTGGAGGTCACACCTGGTTGTCACCAGCCATGCCCACAGGCATAGCCATGCCACCACTGTATCAGTGGCCTCTGAAAGCACTCGAGAGTTGTGCCAGATCCTGGCTTGCCTTGAAACAAAATGAACTTTCTAGCCCTTCTGGTAGTGAAGATAACCTTGAAAATGTGAAGAGAGTGTAATCTGATGCCTCAGTAAGACTGCAAGAAGCTTGAAACAAAGACAGAGAGATGTGAACTGCCCCAGCTATCTCTCTCTGGGCCCCATGGACTCAGCATTTCTGTGGTCGTGGAGTCTGGCATTTGTCCAAGATTCCACAGAATCTCGCATGTTTGCTGCAAAATTCATTATTTTGCTGCAGCCAGGTGCTGGATGTTTTTTGGTTTGGATTTTTATTTTCCCCCTCCCCCTTTCTTGCTGAAACCAATTATTCACTCTGCTTCTTTCCATTGGCAGAGGTATGAGGTGAATTTTCAGTGCAAGTGCTGCTCTTTGCATGGCATGGGGTATGAAGGAGAGAAGCGTCCGGTGAGCAGCAGGGAGGAGTAAGATATTGGAAATATGCAGCCTGGCTGCACCCAGCGCTGAGGTTTGGGGGCTGCAGGGGAAATCAGAGAAGACTAACTGCTGAAGTGGACCAAGAGCACCTCCTTTTTTGGCTCATTGGGTACACACTGTTTGGATCCACACTGTTTGGATCTAACTTGACTGCTGAGGGCCTCAGAGTCTTCACTGTTTTCCAGATGGGCAAACTCCATCATCAAAAATACTCAGTGCTGAAAATACTTCTTGGTGTACAATTTTGCAGTGCGAATTTTCAATTATGAGCCTGGACAGGGTAGGAATGAAAATTATTTTATGCTATATAGTAACCTAATATTGCTACTAGAGACAGACTTACAGAACACCCTCCAAAATATTCCCAGAGGGTACAGTAATTGCTGAAAACATGCCAATATTTACTTGTGAAAAATTTCTTGTGCTGAGTTTTGCAAGTAAATAAGAACCATGCATTTTTTAAAAAAAGAAATAGGAAATCAAACCAAACTAACCTAACTAAACTAAACTAACTAAATAAAATAAAATAAAGTAAAATACATGCTGACCTCTACAATGCCCTTTCTGAGTTTTTTTTAAAAGTCGTTCATCAGGGTACCTCAAACTCATATGTACACCTATATCAAGCACATCATGCTGAATCTTCTGATTATCAGTGTTTGTCACGTTTCTAGGGCTTCTAGAAGGTTTCTGTGACAATGAATTCATGCCTATGCCAAGTTTGGAACTAATAGGTTTAGCCTACCAGAAATGTAAGCCATGATAATTTTACATCAATTTTTTAAAATAAATTTGGTGTAATATCAACTGTTACCCATTCTCAGTTTCCTTACAATCAGAATTTCTCTAACATCCAAAATGACATTTTCATCTCAAAAATAATTAAAGCTAGAGGAGCTTTTTTGTTCTCAGGCACATATGAGCAGTGGGACTCATTGCAAATGACTGGCAGGCAGAAAAGCCCCCTCAGGATGGTGAAGAACAGGACTTGCAAACTCAAACGGAGATTGGAGTGCTAGTATATCAAATCTGGCATGAGATGCATTCCTATGCTTGGCATAAAGTGTAAGCATGTTGTCTATGTATCAAGTTTGCAGATCTAAGTGGCAAGCCAAATAAGACTACTTTGTTGGTGGTTGCTCCAAAGTTGGTCAAGTAAAGAAGCACATCCACAGAAAGTTCAGTAAGGTTAGCAGCATGGCATTTGCATAGTCTTTGAGAACAAACAGCCCAGTCACTGAGACAGTCCAGCTGTACGAATTTTTAACATCTTAGTTATCATTGAGATGTCTGCTTCACTGACAGATTGGATTGAAATAAAAAACTAATTATTAATAGAGAAATAAAATTTTTTAAAAAGGATGATTTGTTTTAGCTTGATAAAACATGAGTGAACCATCTTTAATAGGTGCATATATCACTAACAAACATGCTTCAAAGTCTTTTTTGGACTTGGAAAGAGAGAAATAGAACATCCTCAGGCGGGATAGTACACTGACATCTTCTGTCTATCCAGCCTCAGATTTGTGTTCTGTTTCTTTCTCAGGCACCTAGTAAAAGAAAGGCAAGGGCAGACATAGTGTTCAAGTTTGCAAACGCAAGTTTCAAAGTCAGTTCCTACAGAATGCGAACCAAGCACGCAACAATACCACTAGAACTATTTCTCCAGGTGATGAAAGCATTGCTTAGAGGCTAAAATCTCCACTCAGCAGTATGAGTATAATAGAGAGCAGGAGTTTACTGGGTTTATTACGGTATCCTCTGTACATGTCAACACTGACAGGCTGCATTCCCACGTGCAACATCATCCTCTTCCTCAACAGAGAAATCTTGGACAAAGACAGTGGCAAAGTACTTTCTCATCTACTTTCTCATACTGTTGTCTGAAAAAATGTTTTTAATTTTCTTTTCCTTTCTCCTCCTATTACTTTCTCTGTTATCCATCTAGCTCTGTCT
The DNA here is from genome assembly GCA_013390005.1 of Calyptomena viridis. Classification (NCBI taxonomy): domain Eukaryota; kingdom Metazoa; phylum Chordata; class Aves; order Passeriformes; family Eurylaimidae; genus Calyptomena; species Calyptomena viridis. The sequence goes on from WEIV01006975.1 coordinate 95,038, forward strand.
TCCTAAAACATTATATGCTTTCATTTCTCAGTCGTTGAATAAAGCTCCTCCCTTATCCACATGCACCTGAAATTGCTTCCATTGCAGAGTTTGCATTGGCCACTTTTAAAATTAAATTACCTTTCAGCTGGTGTTTTCAGGGAAGTTTTCCTCTTTTCCTATGGACTAGCACCAGGTTTTAGAAGTAACTACATGTGTTTGGATCTTATATCCCAAAAAGGTTTTGGTTTTTGGATTGTAATTATAAAGTGCTAATCTATCCCTCACCTCTATTTCTTTCTTTCTTGTAGGCACAAATAGAGAGCAAAATAAACAAAAACAGTGTTCATGCCATCATCTTTATTTTCACTGAGACTATTTTGCCTTCTGACTACTGCTTTTAGGAAATCTCCGTGTCGGTCAACCAGCTGCTGCAAATTCAGCAGCCTGTCCAGTTATGAATTAATTCAAGTGAGACCTAACTGAAGGATTGGATTCTAGGGCTTAACACTTGATTTTAAACCTATCCAAAGACACTGCAATCAGAAGAGTCCCACTCTGCCCTGTGTCATGTACCTTCGTGAGCTTCAGTCCTCATCGTTTACAGAAGCCTGAGTTCTTGTCGATGCAGCAGTTACTGGTTTAGATTTCGATAATCCTGATAGCATTCATGACTACCACTCACTTGGGTAATGTGAAGGGAAACTCTGAGCAGATGAAGTGTTTTACAGGCTCTCTGGACTAAGTGGTGAAAAGAAGGAATGGAATGAATAACCCCAACAGGAGTGCTGGTGGTGCCAAATCATGAACAAATATTTCCCTTAATACTCCTGTTAAGTGACAGTTACATTTGTCCTAACATACAGCTCCAGTATACAATTACCTGGCCCAAAACCTCCACAGCACATGAAGCCCAGGCTATGCTGTGCATACAGAGGGGAAATATTGCAGTGGAAGCTGCAGAAAAATCCTGATACTATCAGGGGAATGCTCTTCATGCATGGGAGAATGCCTGACCCCAAAGAGAACATGGAGCTTGGGTGGTGCTGAAAGCTCTGGCGATGCAACTGCAAACAGGACCATCCCTGTTTAGCACCAGTCAGTAACCATGGCCACCCCTTTCTGTAGGAGTTAACTGGTCCTGCCCACGCATTGCTGTAGCAGTGATGGACAAATATCCAAACGTACACATGGAGACGAGACTGCAGAACAAATGAATATTGGAAAATAATCAAAGCCATATTGCTTCAGACAATAAAAATTATACTAGATGTGAAGTGCAACAAAAACATGCAACACAACAGGCTCATTATTAGGTGCCTTTTTTTTTCCTATTCTGTTGGTACATGAAAAACAACACAAGCATCAGGGAAACCAGATATAGAACCATAGAACACAAGGTGAAGAGTGAGAGATAATGCAGAGTACTGTCAAATGTAAGAAATAAACAAACCAGAAAAATTGCAGGAAATAAATCTAATCAAATTTACTAAACAGTAGCTTTTGGACTTCTTTTACAACTGGTAAAAATAAGGCAACTTCAAGATGTGCTGTTTCTGCTAAACAATCCAGAATAAGAACATATATGTGGCATTTTGACATTCACTGAATGCCAAGAATGATATCACAAACTAAACTAACAAATCCAAAACACACATTAATCATTTGACTGTGCATGAAACATTATTAACTGTGTCTGATAGTTTGATAAATTTCTTACTATTGTGATTTTACAAACAGGCATTTACAAGAAGCAATAATGCTACGACATTTTTTTGCCGCTGTTCTTAAGACTTTGCAGCTATGAGTTGCACTGGCTTCTCCCAGAAGCAATATGTGCATATATTCACACAAACAAAGAGAAATAACTTCAAATAATGGGATGAGAACTCTGTAACAGATCAAAATGTTAACAACGTAAGTGTAGCAAGCCAAATATTTCTTTGAGAAAATAACAAACACCATTTTGTAATATGATTCGTTGAAAACAAATATTTTTAAAGCTATACTTAATTTTCTGTAGCTTTACCATCACCCTCCATCTCTCAATTAATTTCGTCATTCACTGCTTCTTCCAATCACTAAAGGTGCATGTAGCTCTCTAAGACTTTCATCCACTTGATTGCCACAAAAACAATTACCACTTTAAAAGCCATAACTTTTTTCTCAGGACTGACAAGTTGTTTACTTACAGACTTCCCATTTATTCCCTCAGGGTCTTCCATTGAAGATTTCTCCTTCCAAATTATATACGGGCTATTAGTCACAGCGAGGTTCAGACAGTCCTAGTACCCACACACCTGTGGAAAAGACAGTAGCATATCGTCGGATTAATTTGTTGGCATGAAACTAGGACCTGGTCTTCACTTCTGCAACTTTCCATTAACTAACAAGTATTCACAAGTTGAGAGCAGTTGCCTTTGAAGAATCGAACCAATCTTGAAAATGAATACATAGTTGAGCTGTTTATTGCAAATCCATGCAAGCCAAGAGCAGGCAGCGAGAGCCCCGTTGTGCTCGCTGTCAGCAGACAAATAAAAGGCAGCAAGGAACTCTTCTACCACCACTATTTCTGTGCCAACAACACATCGCTTCTTCTTTTTTTTTCTTTTAAGGAAGCTCAGCCTCCCCCTGATATCTATCAAAGTCAATTGTACTTTAATGCTAAGAGGAAATAATAACAAAGAAATATGATTGTAGATTAAGCCAGGATAAAAAAGAAAATCCACAAAGTTTTCAAGATGTTGCCCTCAAGCTAAGGATATTTTTATACTAAATCTCTTCAAGTTTACATTAGGTCACAGTCCTAGGCACTATAAATTACAAATATAGGACGCTTTGTGTTTTCTCACCTCTGGGAATGCTATTCTTTGATGTTAAAAATAACAGTGAAGTACTGAGATGAAATAACAAAAGCTTATCCCCAAACAGATATTAATCCAAAATATGGTTTCCTTCCACGGACAATTTTCTTCAGAATAAAATGCTGTGAACTTCTTAAAATTCAGAATTCCTCATTGGAGCAACTGAAACAAACCCAGCCAAAATCCTCATTACAAAAATTGGTGCTTTTTTTTTTTTTTAAAGACATAGGGCAAATGTTCTCTGCTAAAGAATAATAAAAAAGAAAATCTGGGGTGTTTTTTAAGTGGGTGTTTTTATATCTATCTTATATACAGAGAAATATGAATAGTACTTTGCTTTTCTATGACAGGTGAATATCAGCTGGTCTGAAGATATTCAATTTCTCCTAAAACTACTCTGCATATGAAACACATATAATTTAGGATCAGGATCCAAAACCTTATTCTCCACCTTTCTACCTGAATAAGACTCTGGCAAGAAAATAAAATAATCCCTTCAAGTCCAGTTGTTTGGACACTATTCTTTGCACTCATTTGGCTCTTTCTGTAAAATCTTAGCATAATAAAGTGTTAACAGGTCCATTCCACAGCCTAAGGAAGATGCTAATATGAACCATGCTTTTGCAATGCATCCACTCCCTTCTTTCTGATTTACAAATGAGATCAAATCCAGTCCTGCTCCTACTGAGAATAATGGCCAATCTGCAACATTTTTCTGAAATCAGGGTTTGGTGCTCATGTTTGCTGACACTAGACTGTACATTAGAAAATGGTTCAATGCTTTAAAAAGTGACAATTAAAGTTAGGGAGGGGAAGAACAAGAATTTTTCCTAACTTAAAAAAAAATTGCAAAGAGCAGAAGAAAACAGCTCTCTAACAATGCCCTACTACTAAGAGAAGAAATGACTGACATCTGTTTCAAAAACTCTTTTATTGCAAAATTCAATAAATGGAAAAACTGCACAAACTGAAAGTCTGCCACTTCGGGCAGTGAGGAGAAAAAAATGGAGCCTTTTCTAATGGAAAAATATTCATAAGTCAATTGATGTAATGCTGGTATGTGGATGACCTGACAGATTTTCAGATCAGCAGTCCTCTTTTTACTAATGGAAAGAAAACTTTTGCAAGACTGGTAATTTTCTATTAAAGCCCAGATGGAAAAAGCATGTATGTTTTAGTGTACATCGTAGTTTAACCATAATTAGGCAACCTAACTTGCAGAAGCTGCTGCAACAAACATTTTCTCTCTCTGGTAGAGATTCCTATAACACACCAGCATCAAAAGAGCCCACTCTTGCATTTTCTGTGCTGACATAGCTGGCCTCCAAGACACTGCAAAAGAGATTTACAGAAGGATCTTATATATACCCACACACACTGCTAGGGGCAAAGACTTGTCTTTCTCAGTAGACACCAGAGACTTCTGGCAGCAGAATCAAGCCAGCAGTAACATGAGGGCTTAGACATTAATACGGAACAGCTGATTCACAATGTAATTAAGTAATTTTAATTTTGAAAAATTCAACTTTTAAACAACAGCAACTTAAGTTATCCTTATTCTAACTGTCATCTTAGGTTATTTTTAACTTTTAGTAAAGTTTAAAAAAAAAAATAATTAAATTCCCTTGAGTTGTTGATGTATCAAAAATTACATCTAAATTACATAGAGTATCTATTACAGAGAAGTTGTTATATTTAAAATATTCCAACGAATATGAGTGGGACAAAAATTCAAATTATTGAAAAAGACAAGATCTAAATTGAAGGGAAGTCATGAAAGTACATATCCCGTTTTATTTTTCTCTATTACTTTGGAAGTCATTTGCTTGGTTAAATATTATTACTATTAAATACGCGATGGTAGCAGTTAGGAGTCCCACCAGCTAAAGAAGTACTATTGTACCAGGCATGATAACTAGAAGCCCTCTTTTCCAAACAGCTATTACCATTTTAAAGGGAATAAAAAAACCACAAAGAAGTACAGTAAGTGGTTTATGGGGGTTTTTTATTCCCTTCTTTCTGAAATGTTAGCCAACGCTGTGCAATTTTCCCCACACACATGGATCTGAACGTGTGACTTTCCCGCCAGGCAAAAGGCAGCTGCCAGCCACTCCCAGCCAGACTGTGGAGGTGGCTTCAATAATCCTCGTCATGGAAGGGCTGACCCCATCTGAGCACCCACCTGAAAACCTGACAAAAGCAAGTGACCAATTTCCTGGGAAGCGGATGTTAAATGCACTCAGCAACACTGAGAAATAATCTCTTAGGGCTGGAAGGTACCAACAGAGGATACAGAGAGCACCAAACGTAAGGGTAACCAAAAAGTAACTAGCTAGAGCTGAACCCTGGCCCTCAGACACCTAAATTTAAGGACAAGGAACCTGATTTCTTGTGCTTGCTGAACTGTTCTCCATAAAAGCTTTGGATTTCCCAAGCAAGCTCTACTCTGCAACTAATATCCACATCTTGGAGCTGTCCCAGGGCTGCTATAACTCCCCTTCAGCTGCAGTTAGCCCCTGACGAAACTCACAGTGATCAGAAACTGCACTAAGACAATACCTTGGGCTCTCTTACCCTTTCCATCATCAGAGAGAAGCAATTAAACTTCTTTTCCTGTTCCTGAGCCATCAGCAAAATCACTCCTGTCTTACAACCTCACGGGTGATTATGCCATTGCAGTCTCCAAGATAAGGTCATTTTTAGCATCATCAGTGGATACTGCTTTGCTCTTGTTTTCTCATGCTTTCTCAAGAACTGGTAGAATTTGCTAGTAACTCCTAAACTAAACTGTATCTCTCCAAACCACACTCATTTGTTAGAAGAAAAAACAAACAAAAGAAACATAAAAGCCACATGTGCTTTATCATTTGGTAGAGAAAATACAAAAGTGGCTATGAGGCTGGTGAAAATGGCCCTTTTTTAGCCTGTATACGATAGCATGTGGTATTTTACAGTTAATGTTAAGGAATTTGATGGTTTTGATTTTAGGTGCTATATTTGGGAAGTTTCCTTTTTAGCACTTTCTAAAGACTCACTACATTAGCTCTATTCCCAGGTAGGTCTCTTGTTCCCCACCCCTGCTTCCTTTTAAGGTGTTAAATTTGGCAGATAACCCAGGTAGCATTTAGAAAACAATTATTTCCAAATGTTGGGAAAGAAACTTGCCAAGTGTAATAGCTGAAAACCAAAAAAGAAAGAAAAAAAAAAAAAAGAGGAAGGAAATAAAATGAAAGAGGGAAAAATATTTAAAAAAAATGAAATTTAGAAGGGACTTTTCAGCAGCTTTATAAACAATTAACTCCAGCACTGTGACTGAAGACCACCTCTGATTCAGCCTGGAATGCCTGCAGATGCAATACAGCATCCTGCCTTCCAGCGAGCCTCAGGGACTCCAGCAAAACAGATAGGTGGCCAGATGTGCAGGACCCAACATGCACATCTGCTGGAAGACATCCCACACCAACTGCAGTGCTGACACTGACCTTTACACAGACTGTGGGGGTGTGCAAACCCCCAGACCTCTCTGTGGTAACACACATGCAGGTAACACAGTCTATACAACAACACAAGAAGTAGGTCACCACCTCTGCATCCCCATAAGCACCCATGTCCATCTCAACAGATCTTTTTTCCATGACCAACGAGCAGAAATGCATGGAGTGTTGGATCTTGTGGCTGAAGTAAACTTGTCGGAGATAGGGCTGAAAAACTTAAGTTTTATTGGTGAGCTTTTCTTTATGTAAATACAAAACAAGCACTTTGGTGTCCTCGATAGGCATGTTTGAAACCCACAGCACTTACACTCACTGTGATGTCTAGTTCAGCACCAAAGTAATCTCATTCTTTTTAAGTCAGTAATATAAATTAATATCTAGATTTTTTTTTTTCCGTGTAGGTGATCACTTTTAGCTCTAAAATAAAGATTAAAAAATCAATTAAAGCCTAAAATTATGGTGTTTCCCTATTGTTTTTCATTTCAGTGGGAAGTTAAGTTTCTGGTAAGGAAACATGAGGTCTCATCTACCTACCCAGGAATTTTACTTGGTGCTGGAGCAGATTAACAGAGGAGACTCAAGAGCACAAGGAAGCAAGAAAGAAGGTAGGAATGAAGCACTATAAACATAAAAAATACATCACAGGCAAACTATATTAGTGACAGCCTAGGAAATATATCTGTACTACTTTTTGAATCCTGATTACATTTATGAAATTACTACCACACTGTAAGCCTGTCTTGAAGGAAGCATTCAACAATAGAGTTTGTGCCACATTTCTCCCACTTACCATAAAATCTAACAAGAACACATGGGTCATGATATTGGTTCAGACTAACAATCCCTCTGATGCCATCTCCAACAACAGACATAACTGGACACAAAAGTGCAAGAACGGAACAAGCACACGGCATTTCCCCAGCATTTTCCCAGTTTCCTGCTATTTCAATTCAGAGGGTTTCCTGAGCCTACAGAGTTCATCTGTCTAGCAACTCCCAGCACAGGTCTCTCAAGTACTTGTCTATTCTCCTTCTGAACCCATGTAAATTTTTTTTTGTTCCTAGCAATTCTGGACGTTCATTTTTGGGGGGAATTACTGAACAATGAATAAATTTTCTTGGAATTTCCATAGAAGCTGAGATCTCATTTCTGGAAGGTGAGGGTCAGTTCAGTGCCCATCACTTTCCATGTACAGCTACAACTATTTTACTCAAGGTTTGGCAATTTACATTTATCTCTGCAGAATTCCATTTGTCATTTCATTGTCTAGTGACCTGTCTCAAGAGGTCCTTGCACAGTTCTTCACAATTTGCCCTCCTTGCTATTCACCTCAAGTTGAAGCAACCTAGAAAAATGATTGGGCCTGATTACTACAATTATTCAGACTAAGCTACTTGGAGAAACTGTGGTGAGAATAACAGAAAATTCCCACCTGAAGAAATAAAGAAAGGCAAAAGATGTCATCATGTTTTTAAGGAAATCTGTTAGTTTCTGATTTCAGCAAGCTCAGAAGAGCTCTTTGTTCTCCAAGTGTTGGAAGAGATGGTCAGATACAAAGAAAACCTTCCTGAGGTGGAAAAAGACACCTGACAATGTAGTGTTCAAAAGTCCCAAAGTACCTGGGAAATGAGACTGAGAGTGGAGAACCGAAAAACAAAATGAGGTAAATAATTTGCCATTGCTTTTACAGGTTCTAAAACTAAAATACAACTGTTTCAAAAACTGCCTTGATGAAGTCTTTGTGTTGCTTCCTGCATCCAACTGTCAAGAATGGTTTAAAATGTGAAAAGGAATGAGGACCTGATGAGTATGTGCATCAGGTATGAAACCTGGTACCTACAATGGCCAGATCCCTGAGTTCAATTTCCCAGGCACCAGCACCCAACAGGAGGCTTCTTTTGGGAAGCTGCACAAAAGGTTGAAGTGGGAGACATGCATACATATAAAAATTTAAAGTAATACAGTTATTTTAAAAGCAGAGCTCCAAAAATAGCAAAAGATCATATTTTTCATTGAATATTGAATACACAGGGAAGTCAAACTGCAGAACAACGTTAAAATTATACTGGCAACTGACTTGCCAGAATTTCTTTTTCAAATTACTTACAAAATTAATACAATGTTTAAACTACAAAGTGGAATCAACTATATTTGTATTTGAAATGTAGGTTGAAATTATTCAGCAAAGAAACATGACAACAGTTTAAGCAGGAAATACAGAATATTTTTAAGATAAAAACATAAGGGAAAACTATGCTTTTAAAAATTAATAAAATCACCATTTGCAAGGTGAATTCTGCATCAAACAAGGATTAAATGGCATTGCACTTAGCATTTCATGGGATCTGTATCATTAAAAAGTTACAAATTCCCTGGTTTTATTTATGTATCCACAATAAAGAACAAAACTAGAATGTAACAGCCAATCCCTTTGTCATAACTTCTTTGAGCAGTAAATCTGTTTTCTGCTTTTTGTGTGTCAAACACGCTACAAAAGGTGAGGGGATCCACAGATTAACACTATTAGACTATGTGTCATGGTTAATAAAGAATATGAAATACATAAAAGAAAAATGTTGAGCTACAAATCATAACATGCAACTGGATTACTTACCTAGCTCAGGAAAGAAGTGTAAGATGCCTTACAAACAAAGCTTTCTTTCAACCTCTGTGGTTCTGTACAATGTTTCTAATGAGTAGTAATTACATATGTGCTTTAAGAAGCCTTTCTACACCTATTATAAATTTGGATTAAAGGTAGGCAATACTTATTATTTCACATGGGCTTTTAAAGTAGTTTGTAAAATACATGCAGTCTATAAACAGTTTGTCGTGGTCTAACAACAAACAACTGTACTGCTTCTGCACAATTCAATGCAAACAAGTAAAAGTTTGCTAGTTATAATTAATACAAGTCGCATGTAAAGGTTTAAAGGTTTACACAGATAAATTAATTTTCCTCTAGGTGAAAAGTTTTAGTTTAATTTTTTTTTTATTTTTTAAATAAATCAGATATATTTGAGTCTGAAATGTTGACAACCTTCGTTAAAGCCTAGGTTTCCCCCAGGCAAGCAAAAGCATTCAAATAAGAAACAGTACCAGAGTATTTTCAGCAGTGGAAGCCACACCATCCCAGAGACCAGAAAAATACACCCAGCCTGGAGGGTTACAGAAAACATGGTTGCAAGTGAATCATCCTGGCTATGGAAAGCTAACACTCAACCTGGAAATGTACAGGCCAAAAGTCTTGGCATCTCCCAGTGTGGGGGACACAAGTGCTGGGTAAAGGCCCCATGCTCTGTGAGAATTGCCTCTGGATTCACCCTGCCCTCAGGAGCAGTGTAGCTGCCCTTTTGTGGCACAGAGCCATGTCTCCAGTGTCTCTGCATGAGCACCACTTCCAGATTTCACAATGGATCAACCACCAGCTGAATGTGTGTAGCAGTGACCTTCCTCACATTACCATCAGTAAGGCTAAGGATGCTGCTCTTTTCTTTACTTACCATATAATAAGAAAACTTCCATGTCTCTCAAGGTCAACCAAAATTTTTGTTGGTAACTCCCAACATTCAAATGCCACAAGAAGCATCTTATTTTCAATCTTTACAATAGATCAAGATCTACAAATACTTCTGTTTTTCATCATGCAGTAAATTTGGTGTCTCACTAGTAGGTGGAAGTAACCTATTTTTGTCATTTGGACTCATCTATGAGAACAGGATCTTTTTCAATCTTTTTTAAGTCCAAATGAAAGAGCGTGAATGGTCCTAAGACTGAGAAAACCAGAAGGCTGTATCACTGAACTGTCAAATCTGTTGATGTGAGATCCAATGGGAATTTTAAAGGCACGATATCAGCTTAAGCTTCTATAGCCATTTACATCTGTTGGTGTGGTTTTTTATACTGCAAGCAGCCTTATGAATTACAGCTGCACCTTCAGTCACTTAAATACCATGTGAAGCCCGATACATGGTGACCAGAAATACCCACAATTCACTAACTGAAAGTTAATTTTGAAGCAGAAGTGATACTGTATTTACCTAACAATCATGCCAGCTTTCCTTCACATTTCTGTGCCACATCCTTGAGTTGCTGCCTCTCAAAGGGTAATCCCAGGGAAGGCACTGAGCAGCTCCCCTTGGGGCCATCCCTGCTCTGAGTGGGTCAAGGGTGGAAGCACTGCTTGGAACTTCTCTCTTCTCTAGCCACCAGTCACTCCTTATGAAACTAAATCCCCACCAACAGATTGTTGCCAAATCAGGACAATTGGCATTGGAATATTACAGGGGAGGAGTAGGAAATTATTGTAAGAGCATTTATGACTCCCAGTTCCTTGGACAACAATGCTAAAAACCATTTTTAAATGCTGGTTTGTTCAACTTTGTCATATCTTTTGCTTGACAGATGACATCCTTTTCATCCGATTTCTTCCAGACTGTGTTTTCATGAAAATTAATTCAGTAACTCATCATTTTAACACAATAAAAACTGAAAACTAAAGGATTTGGAACCTTGATAATAATGCCTGCTTACATAACTACACAAAGATGCATTGTGTGTTTTTTGTCAGCAAAAAATGCACCAACTTTAGTCAATCAGCAGTATTTAGTTTCAGTTCTCAATGTCTCCAAACTTTATCCATCAAAGAGAGTGAATTTTTTATGCATTTATGGAAAAACACACAAGAGCACAACACAGTTGAAGTTAAATCATTAAATCAGTCTGTTCTCTAGCAACAACGACACTTCTTACAAGTTTGCTTATCCTAATAGTCTTCCAATATTTTCACCATCATAGCTCAAGATAAAACTTCTTTTATGTATTACTGCTACCATAATATATTGTGAAAAATGTAACAGAAAATGCTTGTTATCCATAGAACATGATTTTTAGCATTATTAAAAATGTTTCATTGATCAAATAATGTTATAGCTAAGTTATTGTAAATATTATTTCATAATAAAGGAGAAAGTGAAGAATGAACTATGCTAATATTCTGAACATAATGCTTCAATTTCCTTTGAGAACAGTACAACCTAAAAGATAAAGAAGAAAATTTTATTGAGACAACACCATGTACTCTCCTTCAATATTCAGATGACAAAGAGCTCAAGCTATTGAACTTAGAAATTAAAATTCAGAAATGTCAGGATTTAGGCCAATTGCCCAAAGTGGCAGTAGGTGTGACTCGCTATGGAAACAGCACGGGAAGGACAGAGAAACAACTTCGAGTTGGAAAAGCTTTTAAAAGCATTTGAAGTACCCAGTTGTGGCCTCCTTGATTTTAAGGACTTTACACACAATTTCCGTTCTTATAAATAAAAAGAGCTTTCTCTTAGCTCACTTCATTATGAGGGGAGCTGCAAAAATGCAGACCCTCCTCACAGGGTGGAAACTCACCTCTGTGTTTTTTCCAGGCAGCCCGGCATAGGGGAGGGCCTGGGCAGACTGGGACATCCCCTGTCTGCACTGCCCACACACCCACCCACTGCCCAGGGCTTGCTCTGGGTATGGGCAGCAGCTGCTCCCTGACTCCCCCAAGAATTTCCCCCTGTGGGTGTCCCTCCCGGGCAGCCACATCTCACTGTCACACCATCCAACCTGGGCAAATCTTTCTTGGTCCAACCACTAAAGCCTTTTCATTGATAGCTTGGCCCGTACCACAGAACTCAATGATAAGTTCATATTTTACTTCCTATGGCCATGCAATAGGATTAGCACTCTCAGATAGAGTGAGAAGAGATGCTGTATCACAAACAGGTAAAAAAAAAAAAAATTAAAGAAAATAAAAAGAGTATTAAAAGTGTCCAGACATTTGAGAAACCATTATCTGATGATGTTTGGTATATCAGATTCAACAGTCAAAGATAAAAAGAGTAAAAATGAGAGGAAGAGGAAAAGATTCCAGCCACTTAACTCAATTTAAACTCTTAATTTTGTATCACTCTCCCTCTCTCTAAATCTAGAAGGAAAGGCTATTTTGAGCAATAATATTTTTGGATTCTATAATTAAGTAATTGAGTAAAAGAAACAAAGAAAATAACCTAAAATTCTCAAAATGCACAGGATGCAAAAGGCCCTGAGTTTCCGGCTGATGTGAAGAAACTGTTCAAAGGACAGTTTCTACAATTCTGTTTCCAGAGTCTATCTCTCACCTTGTCCATAGTGACAGGTTTTGCAACACAAGGAGGACAGAGCCACAAACAAGAAAAAGAGTGACTTGCTTCCTCCTTTTTCTTTCTATGCTTATTATGATTCAGTTTACAAGGGAAGATGCAGCTAATGAAGTAAATTAGGAAGGAAATATCAGGCCTGAAATAAATAACACAGCTGTCAGGAACCAGTGACTTAGTTTCTACTTAGATGGGTTACAAACATTCTTATCGATGCTATTACAATTTCTACAATTCTGAAGACTGGTGAACCATTCAGAAAGAGCAATCTATACATTTTAAAAGGCTGTTCAAGAATACACATACTCACGTTTTACCTTACACCGAAATCTAAGGTAGAATGAGGTATGTGCAAACTAGAACAAAGGTTTGGGAGAAATGTATCCAGACCAGCCTTCAGAAGATATGCCAGCTACTGCCATAAACTGCAATCCTCAATTAGGGACATTTCCATACATATTGCCTTTCTGTCTCTTATTTTCTGATGCAGCTGGACTACCTGTTCCACATGATCCTACAATTATCCTCATTATGGTTCGTGCTTACACAGCTTTTGGCAAAGAATGAACAGCTCTAATCTGGAATTTTTTTCATAGGGACTTTCCACACACCACTCTTTTTAAAGAACTTCTTACAGTACTGAATGACCATTTTCTCTGCTTATAATCATATTTTTATTTTAAAAGAGTATGGAAAGTGTGAGTCTTCAAACATAACGACTGTTTAGTGCTGCTGTTCATACTGCATTTTGCTAGAGCTTATGTAACTGTGACAGTGTTTTGCTACTAAAAGTCAATGGGAACTACTTGTTGCAATTTAAACCCAATACTATGTTCCTAGAAGCCTAAAAGGAAAAAAAAAAAAGGAGGGGGACATAATGTTATATTTTAACAATTGAATAAAACTCTGATCTTTAACTTTGTGATAGAAAAACTGCCTAGTTAATTACAGTTTAAAAAAAATTTGAGTAATTCCACCAAAAACATAATCTTTATCTCCAAGAGGAACGAACATCACAGACCAAAACCATCTCATAAGCAGTCATATCCATCCATGTTTTCAAAAGGCTTAGGTGACGGCGGGAGAAATGAGAACCCCAGAAAGCGAGCTGAGGAAGAGTACACCTGTGCGCGCACCCCTTCCCTGCCGCCGATGCTCAACACTCTCCTCCCAAGGTGCGGGATGCGAGGAGCGGAGAGGGGAGAGGACAGGAGAACACCCGTCCTTCCCTCCTGACCCGCTGTAGGCAGAGAGCCAGCGGACTCCCGGCGGGGAGACGACCGTCCCAGCGTGGCCGTGCCCGGTACACCGGTGTGGTCGCGGTCGGTGGGATCACCGTCTGTGTCCCGGCATCGGCCGCCTTTCCCTGTCCCTCGGAGAAGGAGCTCTCCGCTCCTTGCCGGGGGTCCAGACACCTCCCTTGACGTTTGCCATGCCCACGGCAGGCAGCCTCGGGGAACAAGGTGACGGTGGACACTCTCACACCGCAGCCAAGTGTCCACAGATTTTTACCCTCTGACAGACACAAAGCACACGCGTTCGACCGAC
>WEIV01006975.1:109224-120525 GCA_013390005.1 Calyptomena viridis
CCGCTTTCGGCCCTCCGCGGCGCACCCTCCCACATTCCCACCCCACCACCCTCCACTGTTTGGTTTTGTTTTGGTTTTAAATTTATTTTATTTTGAAGAATTAAGGTGTTATTAGAAAGGGAAGGGTGGGCCTTAAGGAATCCTGGCTTCCTGCAGCGCTGCCGGGACGTAAGGGACGGCTGCAGGTTACACACCCCCGAGCCCTCCTGGCGGCTCCGTCTCTGCCTTGGCGGCGCGGGGGCCGCGGGGAGGGCAGTCGGGAAGGTACCGGCAACATCCCGCTGCCAGAGGGGCTCAGCTGACACCGCTTTTCACGGCGGCGGGGAATCCATCGCTGCCCTTCCTGGCGAAGGCGCAGAATGTGTCAAGGTGTCAAGGAGTGCATGGGAATGCTGCACTGGGAGAAGCTGTGCTATGTATATGGCACCTGACCCCGCGGACCTCGGATCATCCGTAAAATCCGAGTTTGTACACATCTACCCCTCCTCATTAGCCATAAAGGGAGAAATCATGAGTCAGATTCTTCTCTTGTACTTCAGGTACAAAGACATCGCAGAAGAGCGGCAGAACATCCTCCTTGCTTCCCTATCCTGGAGACGTGAACTTAGATCCTGCATGAAGCACGGGCACCGAAGTATATAAATGAATGCCCTGATCAGTTGGGCAACCACACACGGAAACAAGCATAGCTGCTGGTTTTTGGAAGTGTTTTTTTGTTTGTATGTTGGGTTTTTTTTGTTTTTCTTTACCTGTATTGTAACGATGAACACAGCAGTTCGGGCCTCTTCTTCCCTTTCTTTTTCCTTAAAACGGAAGGGGGGAAAAACAAAAAAGTTGCCATTGCTTCAAGCTCTTCCATTCCACTCTTTGTCTTCTGTACATACTCTTACACTATTTTCCTCTTTCAACTACTCTCAGCTTCCTTGTATGCCAATTTCAGAAAGGAAAAAACATTTCTCTATCTTGAGAGAAACTGAAATTATGATCTTCCTTAACTTTAGATATCCAAGCAATGCCATTTAAATGACTAGAATATCTGGATGTTTGTCTTGAAGGACCCAAATTACATGGAATCTATTCTTACTTTTTAACAATTTTAAGTGGGTTTTTTTCCCCACTTGTTTCTTCTTCAGTGTAACATTCCTGTAAATTAAAGGATGAGAGTTAATTAAAATGCCACGCATGGGGCCAGGTACAAACATTGACAGAGATGAAGTCCACAGTTTTTTGAGCTTAAGTGAATTAAATTAGGCTGTATTTTGACTTCCCAAATATGGCATATTTATATGTATATTTTTTTTAAATTTTCATTATACTATTTCTTCTTAAGCATAATTTTAAGATATTAAACAGACCTTACTCTTATTCTCACTAGACTCAGTAGGCACACTCACCTTGACCCACAATGATGGGAAACAATGGATTTTTATTCTGCAAGGAAGCAGATTAAATTGCCCTAACATACCTAAGGTAGTGTCATCTATTAGTTGTAAAAATTGTGGTTCACAAATTATAAGAAAGCCTCAAGAAAAGGTGAAGTCACAGGTCCACTTGTTCTCTTCTAGTGGAATATGAAATGGAGAAGAGCACATGAGGGTGCATAAAAATCTCTGAAAGCAAAATGGAAAACAACATCTCTGCAACATACTTTTTCCTGGACTTATGGAATATACATGTGCAGCCTAAATTCTACTTTGTACAGAGTGGTTTCTTCAAAAATTTATGATCTTTGACTAAACAGGTTGTTGACTATCTACTCTGAGGTGAAGCCTTTCTTCAAAGTCAGGTATAGGGCTAAACATATGTCCAAATTCTGTCCTTTTTCACCTAGAAATTTTGCTAGTAAAAAAAAAATAAAATCAAAGATTCTTATTTTGTAGGTATTTAGTAATTTTTAACAAGTAGTAGAGTATTAAAAAACTATACACAAACCTAAAGTATTTAAGAAGGTCTCTGCTGGAGCACATCTAAGTCCTCAGAGATGCTCTTATTTTGGTGCTGGACACCTCAGAATAAAATGTGAATGTCAGCATGAGGGTAAACATTGCACAGGCATGTTAGAATGCTGGCAATACAGCCCCAAGGAGGGAGGACTGTGCTGTCATGAGAGCCCTGAGCCTACTTGTGGAAACAAAACAGTAGACTTCCTTCCTACAGGAAGTCCTGGACACTATGGTGATAAGTGATGTGGATTGCCTTAGATTTGACTTTGCAGTGTTTCTGTTGGCTGTCCTTTTCTGCAGGATTTTGAGCTGTTAATGTTGTGAGAATAATCAAGTGAAGCCCATATAATAGTTGGGCACTAAGTAAAAAATCAACATAATTACCGTTCACAATAGGTGCTTGATAAACATGGCTTAGGCTCAAAATGTTTAAAATAGCAGAGAGATTGCCATTCTACTTGGTAGAGTCCAGTTTCATGAGTCGTCAAGCATCTACTGTTGCCACTGGAGTAAAAGCCAGTTAAGAAAACTCCCTCCCACCCCAAGAGCTGTCAGGTCACCTACTGCCATTATCCCCTTATCTGCAATAAAAACCTCTGAAATGTTAAGTGGCTTATTCTACCTATAGTGACAGCTAAAACCAATGTGGGTCTTCTTTATGTAGCTAATGAATTTCAGTAGGAATAATAAGAAAGCATATTAGGATTGACAGCTCAGAGCTCTGAAATTCAAAAGACCAATGCCTTTGAGAACTGACAGTAGCTCCAAAGTAAACAGTTTCTTTTCTGTTATTCTTTCACTCCTCAAAACAAGCACCTTTCCAGATCTGAAGGCTCCTGGCAGGTATGATGAATGGCAAATCCTAATGAAGCCCATGGTTTGGCCAGAAGTGTTAGGATTTTGCGTTCTATACAAATTCTCATCTGAAATAGGAGTATCATGAGCCAATTTCTTGAAGATAATTTATTCCAGACACTAGCTGGAATAAACAGCATTCTGTAACCTTCTAAGATATTTTGAGAGTAGGGACCTGTCTTTACACATCTTTCAATTAAGTGATCCAAATACAAAATTCATCGCTCAAGAACACAGCATGGTTTTATAGACTCCAGGATTTGAGTTCATTACTGCGGACATTGTTGTGTCCTGTCTGTATGGCATATTTCTTATTTCTCATGCTGCTTACCTTGCCTCGATGAGAAAAATAAAAATCCAATCCTTGGTTTAACTGTCTAGAAGCAACTCAAGCATACATTAAGTTTCTAAAATGTGTTTTACTTAAGTATCATACTAGAAAAGAAGTTTAAAATGGGACCTCCTTAGTCTTTTAGGCAGACATCCTTTTGTCTGCCTTAGAGTCTTTTTAGATTCCTTCAGTCACAGACAGGCATTTTGTTATGAACAAAAGCACTGCCATGAGTATAAACCTGACTTATCCATGCAAACAAGGACAAATAAAGCTGAGCTTTTAAGTTCCAGGGTCAGATGCCATCCACAGCTACATGTAGATGTAATTAAAAGCAAAAATTTTATTACTATAAAAAAAAAACAAGACTCAAATGGGGCATAATAATTTCTAATGGAAGCTGGAAACATTTCTGAGACGGATGCTACTGGGATCCAGTACAAACTGGCACCCATGTTGGCAAGCCACATGTGACAACAGACCTTAGAAGATCCCACAAGACAAATAACAAATAGTCTGTTCAAATGTTAATCTGTCTCTTCTAACTCTTGACTATGTTTTCTTTAACTCCCCAAAAGAAACCATTTTCATCTGTAATGCTTATGTTTTCAGCACTTCCAATGTTTGTTGTTATCTTTCATGTGGTACGATGATTTAAATACAATTTTAAATATTCCTCCCTCTGCTATGCTGCTTATCCCTCCCACCCCCCACTACAACACTCCATTATTTTGTCATTACCTACCTGATAGGGAGCTGTCTAAAACTAATAATAATGGAGGGAGATGGGAAAAGCAGCAATTTAGCATTGTGTGGAGGAGCAGATAAGATCGTCTTCCAGATCCATAATCTGCTAATTGTGTCGCTGCAGATAGAAACTTCCCACAGCTCCCTGGGTCACGAGTAGCAGTCCCTGTGGCTTCCAATGAGTTTTGAGCACTTTTTTTTCAGTGTCTGGAAATAAATCTCTAATGCATTCTAAGATCTATCACTGTAGACACTTGTATTTCTAATTTTAATGGAACTACCCACAGAGCTATTTATGAATACACGGATTTACAGAAGTTTCCTCTGTGAAATAACTAGTTAAAACCAGATTATAAAGTAGATTATCAATAAAATATTTTAAACTGTCTGGTAATTTTAATTGTGTCTTAGTTCATTAAGATCTTAAAAATGAATACTCCATGTGCGGTGGAATAATACCCTTAGCTTTGCTGTCTCCACAACTGTAGACGAGGTTCTTCAGCAGTAATGGCCTGAAATGAGAAGCCTGTGTATATAACACAGGTATTAACGGGACTCTGAACCATTCAGAGCGACAATCCATTTGTTTAATGTCATATTCTACAAACATGGATTCGTGCATTATTTTACATGAGACCACTTGTGAAAGTAGTTAAATACAGTCACTGTTGCAAATTTGGAATTGCGGTTTATCAGGTACAGAAGTTTAATTAAGGGTGTCTTATTTTAAGATCTTGGGAAAACTGGATGTATTTCACATTCTTCATTTTTCTTTAGAACATTATGTCTTGATTCAACTCCTAGCGGTCCAAGAGGCTGGTCCGTGTAATTTAATCATTTTGCTGACAATGTAAGTCTTGCTAATCTGTCATTACTATATCCTCTGTAAGATCAATAAAAAAAAAAATTCTTAGTATATTCGAGAAAAATTGGTTTTGTAACAGAAGGTTCAAATGTCTTCGAAGAAAATACTAATTCATAAGGCAAATATTTATTGTAATGATTATTAAAGTATTTCTTTAATGAATAAAATTATATGAAGGCATTGCAACACATTTCTGACAGGTTAATAGGGAAAAGTATCATCTTTAGACGTCTGTGGGAAAATGCTTGAATTTAAGATTATCTTCTCCGACTTTGTTCGAAGCCCTTCTGAACATATGTCTGGAAATATTCCAGAAAGTGAATTTATTGTCAAAAAACTTAAAGGAGAATTTTAAGTAAATATTATCCCACGATGGAATTTGACAGTGCAAACGTGCTAGGAACAAACCAGGGAGTAGGGAGAAGTGCCTCCTGGCCTCAGCTGCTCCAGCCGAGCCGCGCTCGCCGCCCGCCCCACTCAGCCTCCGCGGGCCCGGCGCAGCGCGGAGCCGGGCTGGGGGTGCTGAGCCCAGAGTTGTAAACACTCCTCTCCCTGACTGCTTTGACGGCATCTTCCAGGCTTGAGGTCTCACAAGGGACGCGGGGTCACTGCGTGATATTCCGGGGAATGTGGCAGGGACCTAACTCGGAGCGACGCCGCCCAGGCCCCCCGCAGCGAGGTTTTGGGGAAGCGAGATGGGCAGAGACTGGGGTGCAGCCAGGCGTGGAATCACCCCCTTCCACCCATCATGGGCCGACCTGCTGCCTTGCGAAGAGGACCTCCTGTAGCACCCTGGAGGTGCTCCTTCAACACTACTTCGGTCACTCGAGTGGTTTCTACGGCCAAGAGAGGAAACTAGGAGATCGCACAGGGAAAAAAAATTGAGTTGAAGATCGAGTCACTGCTCCCGCTAAATAACGTTCTAAACTGGAGTAATAACTGGAGTAGCTCATGTCTCTCTGATTCCTTTGGCTGTTTGCAGCACTTGAACGCAGCCATTGCCAATAGTCGCCGTAAGGGCTTTGAAGTTATGGAAATTGTCTTCGCAGGCATTAGTCAGTGTTTTAATAGGTCTCATTCTGGCTCGGTTGCTGAAACATGTAAGCAAGCCAAAAATTCAACACTATTCTGGAGCATCTAAAACGTTAGGTCCCTCCTCCGAGACGTATTTCGATGTGAGGCCAAACGCGAAAAGAGGAAGGAGTTCATATGTTCAAAATCACATTTTCGACAAAAAATTCAGATCTACTGGATCGTGTTTAAATGCGAAGCGGGACAGAAGCGGGGCGGGGGGGCTCAGTGTGCAGGAAACATTACTGGGAAACCTGGAATGTAACAGCCAGGATCAAAAGTTAATGGCCTATTTGATGTGAAAAGTGAGCTGGGGATGCCGGAGAGCGGGAGCGAAAAGAGCCGGCCAGACGCTCGCAGGGCGTCCACGCAGCCGGGCCGCTCAAGCCCCACGCAAATAGCTAAGTCAAAACCACGACGCAGGCAGAAGCGCTTCTCCGTCTGGTTAGCCTTTAATCCGGTGAGTTTAACCTCCCGAGCGGGGCGGTGGGGTAGCTGAGCCGGCCCGGGCTCCACGGGAGATGCCCCTCACGGGTCTCCGCTCCTGGCATCGGCTGCCCCCCGCAAACCCGCCCGCCGCGCAAAGCCTGGGCAGTCGATGAGGGCTCCCCCTCTCTGCCCGCAGCACCGGGGACCTGCGAGTGGGGCGCTGCGCGGGAGGGCGCCGTGAAGCGGGGGCGGGGGTGTGCGGGGCGGCACGGAACGCCCCAAGGCGCGCAAAGACTGGCACTGCGACCTCGGCCCGCAGACCCTCAGTGCTCCCACCACCGCGCCAGCCGGTGCTAGGGAAAGCGGAGGGTTCTATCCGCGCCTGACACAGACACGCAGGGAAAAGTTTAGGAGGATATGGTGCGCTCTTCTGGATTGGGAGGCCACGGGCGAAGTTCGCTAGAACCGTTCTCCCACACCGCATCGAGCCACCTCGTTGTCGATAAAGCTAAGAAAAAATTATTAGCCTCTACTACCATCAGAATATTTCAGCCACAACAATTTGTTTAACAACACTTTTAAAAGAATTCCTCTGTCCCTTATACGGCTCAGTTTCTCCAGCTTTAGCATACGCTTTGAATTAAAACTGTTGACAAGATTGTAACGAAAATACTGATTGATGCAAACACGCCCTGAAACAAATCCACACCTGATTCTGGTTCTCTGACTATTCTGATTAAAGCCAACCTCCACCTCCCCCAAGCCCGACGGGGGTCCCCAGTTTTCAGAGAAATTGTCCATCGAGACGTAACCGTAGCAGAAAGCGAGAGCACAGGGAGATGAACCGAAAAGCAGAGTTTGAAGCGCTTGGGGTTCCCCGAGTTTGAAGAAGCACCGATACAAATACATTGAATGCAATGTTTTTCTCCCTTCTTGGTCTTATCCCAACTAGCACATATAGTAAGTTGAGAGAAGACTGAAGTCAGCCCACTGCCAGCGCCAGAATGAAAAGGCTAGGGGAAGCCAAAAACGCCTGTGGTCTCCATGAACTACATTAAATCACGAGGTTATTATATTTAGGTGGATAATGAAAAGCATAAAACGGTAGATAAAAATCAATTGCTAGACACTGTCTAGGATTTCGTGTGTTTTTACTAATTTTCATAGGAGATTTTAAGATTTACGTGATCTCTCCGTTTCAAGCAAAGCCCACCCTCCAGACGGAGCGCTCGCGCCCGGCGGCGGCACGGCCCGTGCCGGCGGGAAGTGCCGGGAAAGGCGTTTTCATGCTCCGCGCCCTACCTGGACCCACCCAGCCCTGCCACGGCCCGGCCTGGCCCAGCCCTGCCCAGTCCTGCCGCGGCCCGACTTTGCCGCGGCTTTGCATAACCGGCTTGAGCCGCGGACGGAGCCGGAGGAAGCCTGAGCTGCGGGGTGATGGGTGAGGAAGGCGGGGAGAATGACATCGGGAGGCGCGTGAGAACTGCTCGGGCCCTGGTGTCCCGGCCTCAGGTCAGCTCTGCGGGGACACCAGGGAGGTCTGGCCTTTGACGGTTCAGGAAAGGCAGTGGGAGGATGCTGCTGCCGCCGCCTAACCAGAGTATCAGTGTTCCCTGGCTGGGCAGGACAAGAACAGCCCAAGTCCCAACCACAGATCAGACGCACTTGTAGCTTTCCCGTCTCCCGGTTCACCGCCGCTACCACCTCCCCTTGCCCCTGTGCCTCCGTTCACCTCCCTAGGGCGCCGGCACCAGCGGGGGCCACTGGGGCCGGGTAAACAGGAAAGTCCAGCTGGATTCCCAGGTGAATCTCCCCGAGCCGAGGGGAGGAGCGGCCGAGGCGGACGAAGAGCACGGAGCGGGAGGTGGCCGCTCTCCTCCCGCCCACCACTCTGCGCAGGGGCGGCGGAGACCGTCGCAGCCCTCCTGCTCCTGCGAGGGGACAGTGGGATCCCGCAGGATGCGGGCTTCCCGCTGGGATTCGTGTTCTGTCTTTCAATAGGTACACTTCGCCGGTTTAAAAAAATATTATGTTTTCAGTCAAATCGCTATCACTGGGAATATGTGACCGTGGTGCAGGAAAGGGGCTAGAAAGCCACGCTCACACGGGTAGGATTTGCAATGCGGCACAGCCTCAAACGCCTATAATACAACCAAATCCTAACCCCCTCGCAGGAACCGCATCACTGACACCCGGCAGCACCGTCATCCTCTCCCCCTCGCCTCACCAGCATTGCAGGGACACCGATAACCTGTGGGAACCCACGGGGGCCCGGCAGGGTTGCGCGGGGGGGTCCGTGGGGGGAGCAGGTGCAGACGACTCGCAGGGGCTGCCGTGCCGGTGTGCCTCTGCGGGATTCACCGGCCGCATCTGTTGTCCCTATTCTCTTTTTTTTTTTTTTTTCCCGGTTTTTAGTTGGTGTTTGTTTCGTTGTTGGTTTTGGTTCTTTCTTTGTGCTTGTTTGTTTGGTGGGGTTTTGCTTTGTTTGTTTGTTTGCGGTTTTTTAAACAGATTTCTACGCAGTGAAGACAATGAAGCTGCATCTCACGCTTTGTCCCACGCACAGACTTCACCTACGTGCCAGCCTTCACCCTACGCCCAGACTTCACCTACAGCAGCCTGAAGTCCCCCGTGCTACTTTCTGTGCCCGTTCTTCTTTATATTATTTTTATTTTTTTTTTCCAACGGGAATATAGACACATAGATGTATGGGATTATTTTCAGGTAGCCAATGCTCAGGACTTCAAACCTGTTAGCAAAGCGACAGCACTATCTGCCCATTAGCTGGGCTTGCGTCACAGCCCACGTCATCGGCTCAAATCCTGGTACCCTCCGTGCCGTACCTGCCTTGTGGGAGCGGCGACATCGGAGCGGCCGTGCACTCCTGGTCGGGCTGGAAGGCAGGCACTTCTCCCCCCATGCTCTCGGCCGTCAGCAGCGGTGGATTTATCCGGCCACGGAAAGAAGTGACAGCACACCTAAGTATTTCGTATTATGTAGATATTGTGTCTGCCGGCTGGTGATGGAGATACCTGCCAGATTAATAAATTCAGGTTTGAATCCAAACCTACCCTTCTAAAGGACACGGCTCAAGCAACTCAGGCAGCTCCTGGGCTGCCATTCATATTTACCGCTTTATAGCAACTAAGAGCAGTACGAATTTTATCAGAAGCCCAGCAGTTTTTTCTGTGCGAGCGCTGGTTTCTATTGGACGCTGCTGCGTACAAACGAGAGATATAAAAGACGCTTTCTGTATCAGGGTGTAAGAACGGTATCAAGTTGTCATTTTGGGCAAGAATAAGGTCTAAGTTCAAGGATGGGAGTTTTGCTTACCAGACACTCGGAAGTGTGCCAGCCCGCAACTCCTCCTTTCCCCCCAAACAAACAGCAACACTACACCCCAGATGCCAATAAACCTTAACCCCTTCCCCCCGATATTCTTTAAGATCCTCCTCGAACACAGAAGCACTGCACTTAGAACGCAGAACCATCCTGGCCCCCGAGCCCCGGCAAAACCTTTGTCTTTGTACAAGAGCGGGAAGAGAGAATCGTGCTGCCAATGTGCTCATCTGGTTCACTGCTTCCCTGATGTGGCTGGCTCCTCAAGTCCCTGCTGCTGGGTGACAAAGTCCCCTCTCAAAGTTGCTAAACAACACTTTAACAGCTACGCAGGTAAAGGTGTAGAGCATTTAATTGCCGTGGTTCATTCCTAGGTTGGTATAATGGCGTGTTTTTCCCTTCTCAATTTCCATCTGACACCCACAAGTGACTGGAGCGTGTTGAGTGCATATGCACCTTAGAATATGGCAGCGTGGAAAACGCATTACTTCCTGAAATAATAAACAATCAGCTTTTTCAAATAAGCCGCCTTTTACTGTGTTGTGTGTGGAGGAGTGTTTACCTCAAGTCTACTCAGGTTTCCCAAGCACAGAAATTCTGTAAACATTGCAAATCATCTAGGAGAGGGGTTGAATTCTATGCATCTAGAAACAGACATGTACTGAATTTTTAAAAGGAAAACAATAGATTTGCAGGATACGCTTTTAAAGAAAAAATATAGCGAAGGGGAAAATAAAGGAAGAGAAACCGAAATGGTATTGGAAAAGTCTTGGCTCTGGTTAGCAAGGAAACACTCTTCTTCTAGCGTTACTTGATGAGACCATAAAGGAACAAATATTGTGCATTTTCTCAGGTTTTGAATATCCCCCACACATATAGTACTAGTAAGTTTCGACAGCTATTGCCAGGGCTCGAGTTGGTTTCCCTCAAGTGAAGAAATGCATCTTCAAGTGGGAAATCTGCCATTGGCTAACCACAGTCAGAGATGTCTGCTGGGATAAACAGCACTGTTAATTCCTTCAAGCTCCATCTGTGGAAATGATAAAGTGCAGCCATTATGGAAGACTGCAAGGTTAAATTAATTAGGTTCTTCCATTATGCTGCAGTCTTCTGAAGATGATTGCTATTTTCCTCTTAAATGCCATTATTCCTAGATCTGTCTAGCAGCTGATGCAATTAAAGTGAACATAATGTAAATTTAACAACACAAATAACACTTCCCTCCACATATGCTTGAATGAGGCACGTAGAGGCTATATCACAAGCTACCACTTCCCTCGTAAACATCTGATGTAACCTTAAAAAAAATTTCAAACAAATCGGTGTGTATTTGGATACTTTTCTTCGGCGAATTCTTGGATCAATACTTTTGTTTCATGTTTTCATGTTCTCAGTAATGTTAAGGGATCCAGTTACAAACTCTTGCCAGTAAGAAAGAAAATATGCCCCGCTGTGCACCCTCCTAAACACTTCTAAGAAATAGTGTTTTCTTTTCATTTGGAATGACAATTTTGTTTGTCTGCTCTGCCCCGGCGAGTGAGACTATAGATTATTAGTAGACACATTTAATTCCGGACCATAACGCAGGCGGCTGCGCCCAGGGCTTACACACGCCCTCCCGCCGTGGCAGAGCCGGGCGGGGGGCGAGGGCTCCCGGAAAGGTACCCGGAGCCAGAGCCGGAGCCGGAGCCCGCCGGGGCCGGGGCACTGCCTCCCGCCCT
>WEIV01006975.1:120817-143596 GCA_013390005.1 Calyptomena viridis
GGGGTGCCCGCCCCCCTGGCTAATTGCTTTTGCTTTTCTTTTAATTAGAGCCGGCGCTTCCCCGCGCTGCCCCTCGCCCCCGGTGGAGGTTGGGCAGGGGAGCTCTGGGCTGGGGGAGGATAACAGAGAAACCGTAACGCGTGTCGTTGCATTCACAAATATATATTCTCCCCCGCCGCCCTCATCCCCGTTGTAAAGCTTTCTGCCGCACGCAAAAAGAAACAAATTTGTCTGTGAAAGTTTGATTTAATGACGAAAGGCTCTTCCTGGCCTGCTCTTTGGTTCCTGCTGTGCCGCTTGGGAGTAAATCCAGGGGGAATATTTAAATTTGGTTCAAATGCTACACTGATCATTTATAGGTGGTTCAAGGTAGAACCACCACTTACCCCAAATTTAGGCTTATTGTTGCATGCCTATGAATATATTTCTGTACGTGACTGTTAGATAGATCATGTCCATGCAACTTACACAAACAGCAGCCCAGCTCAGTGATGTGGTACCCAATTAAAAAAATTGAATATAAAAAGCTGAGAGTAAATCATACAGGAATTCTGGTTCAGGGATTTACACCCCAGTACTTAAACTATGAGATTCTGTTTGGATAGATTATTTAATCTACCACACACCATCTCAATACTTTAATTTTCCCAGTCACGTGTGCAAAATTGGTCTTGTCGTGATTTCATTTTTACAGCCGAGTTTTTGTTTGTATTCCTTGTTACCCTCAAGGAAAGAGAATCCCTCCAGGGATCTGATAATGCAGAAAAATATTTTACATTGTCACAGGGTACTTGTGCATTCTGGTACATTTTACGAAGAAGTCCTTAAAATGTGTCATCTTTTACTGTTTTGCATGGGACTTTCGTATGTTAGAAATGGGAATTAGGTCTCTGTATTTATTATAGTGGTGTATTTTCAAAAAAATGATGTAACAAAGGCAATTTGTTTAAGGCAATACTTAAAAGATCTCAATTGTATATTTTTGATGAAAAAGAAAAGAATCACTGTAGCTTGTCTGTCTTTTGGGAGACTGACAGGTTTTCAAAGAAATCCTGCAGAATGCACAATGCATTCACCTTGTCTAGTTTAATAGAGGCAGAAAATGATTAGAGTGTATTTTAATACTTGCTGTACATGTGACGTAGGAAGCTAAGCCTCAGAACAGTTTAAATGTTGATATACCCAGCTTGAAAAAGCTTGTCAAATAAATCAAACCGTTCTGGGGGCAAACCCATGTTGTTTTTAAACCACAGAGTGGGGCAGTGGGCGTGGTTACTCCCATGGTTGAATGCTGAATGTATAGATTTAAAATACATTTTGCCACACTGGTTTTCAGAGGGTTGTTTTGGCCTCCTATTCCAATACCATGAGCCAAAACTCTGGTCAATGTTTTGACAACAGAGCCAGGAAAAACAAAAAAGGCTTACCCTGTGAAAAAGAAATGAAGATATAGTGAAGGAAAACAGTAGTCTCTCTGCCACTGCCTTACTCAATCCATATGTGGACTTAAACACAGGAAATACTCACCATTCACCGCAATCAAGCCAGGGGCTTGTGCATCAGAAAGTGCCTTGTGGAACTAATTGGACTTTATTAAGATTGTCATTGACATAGAAAAGCATTTTGAAATTTGAAGTCAGAACATTTAAAGAATACAGAAAAAAGATAATATGCTGCAAGTGTTAACTTTTAAAAAAATATATTTACCACAACACTACAATCTTAAAATGTGCATTTATTATGGCTTTTTACATAAAGTAATTATCATTTTGTCATGTCTGTGTTATTAAACTCTTTATGCTTACATTTCATCTGGAGTCTTTCTGGCATAGAGTCAGTTCCAGGATCATTTCAGAGTGGAATAAAATGTGAACTTCACCAATTTAGAAGGGTAATGAAGAACATGCATAGTACCTTTCATACAGGCAAAGTTTACAGAGAAAATATAGCTACAAATAATAGGTCCTAGAGTGTTGGCTTTTTTTCATTTTATGAACTTGGCAACAAGAATTTGGCAGTGTTTATTTTAGCATTTTTATGCCAGATATCTCCTTGTGAGGTTTTGGTCATGTTTTTTCCTGATTGCATTTTTAAATTATTGTTATTTATTATTATTATTTAGCTGTACTGTTGCATTTAGAGTTTTAGCTGGGTGAGTCACTATTAGACCTGACAAAACAATGCTGTGATTGACAATTAAATTCAACCTCTGGGTAATTTTCATTGAATTCACACTCCTGTGAACTCCTGTGATCTTTACCTGTTTGATTTTTCTTCCTAGTGCTTTACATCAAATCAGGGGGACCTTCTTTGGGCTTCTAATGGTACAGGTTCTTTAGTATATTGCTGTACTGTGGGTCGAGTTACTTGGCCTTCCAGATAGACTGGGAAGTATTTGAGGGGGTGATGTGNTGCTGTAAGCCTCTAAACATCCAGCACTGGTCTTTTACAGTTTTCGTGACGGAAGCGACGGGAATACATCGGAGAACAAACCAGCGCTGCTATGGAGGCGGGAGTTTGCGACATCCCCAGGCGGGGCCGAAGGACGGGGAGGGGCGGGAGGCGAGCCCGGCCGGGTCCCCCACTGCACCGCCGCTCGGGGGGCCCGAGGTGTGGCGGGGNCCATGCAACTTACACAAACAGCAGCCCAGCTCAGTGATGTGGTACCCAATTAAAAAAATTGAATATAAAAAGCTGAGAGTAAATCATACAGGAATTCTGGTTCAGGGATTTACACCCCAGTACTTAAACTATGAGATTCTGTTTGGATAGATTATTTAATCTACCACACACCATCTCAATACTTTAATTTTCCCAGTCACGTGTGCAAAATTGGTCTTGTCGTGATTTCATTTTTACAGCCGAGTTTTTGTTTGTATTCCTTGTTACCCTCAAGGAAAGAGAATCCCTCCAGGGATCTGATAATGCAGAAAAATATTTTACATTGTCACAGGGTACTTGTGCATTCTGGTACATTTTATGAAAAAGTCCTTAAAATGTGTCATCTTTTACTGTTTTGCATGGGACTTTCGTATGTCAGGAATGGGAATTAGGTCTCTGTATTTATTATAGTGGTGTATTTTCAAAAAAATGATGTAACAAAGGCAATTTGTTTAAGGCAATACTTAAAAGATCTCAATTGTATATTTTTGATGAAAAAGAAAAGAATCACTGTAGCTTGTCTGTCTTTTGGGAGACTGACAGGTTTTCAAAGAAATCCTGCAGAATGCACAATGCATTCACCTTGTCTAGTTTAATAGAGGCAGAAAATGATTAGAGTGTATTTTAATACTTGCTGTACATGTGACGTAGGAAGCTAAGCCTCAGAACAGTTTAAATGTTGATATACCCAGCTTGAAAAAGCTTGTCAAATAAATCAAACCGTTCTGGGGGCAAACCCATGTTGTTTTTAAACCACAGAGTGGGGCAGTGGGCGTGGTTACTCCCATGGTTGAATGCTGAATGTATAGATTTAAAATACATTTTGCCACACTGGTTTTCAGAGGGTTGTTTTGGCCTCCTATTCCAATACCATGAGCCAAAACTCTGGTCAATGTTTTGACAACAGAGCCAGGAAAAACAAAAAAGGCTTACCCTGTGAAAAAGAAATGAAGATATAGTGAAGGAAAACAGTAGTCTCTCTGCCACTGCCTTACTCAATCCATATGTGGACTTAAACACAGGAAATACTCACCATTCACCGCAATCAAGCCAGGGGCTTGTGCATCAGAAAGTGCCTTGTGGAACTAATTGGACTTTATTAAGATTGTCATTGACATAGAAAAGCATTTTGAAATTTGAAGTCAGAACATTTAAAGAATACAGAAAAAAGATAATATGCTGCAAGTGTTAACTTTTAAAAAAATATATTTACCACAACACTACAATCTTAAAATGTGCATTTATTATGGCTTTTTACATAAAGTAATTATCATTTTGTCATGTCTGTGTTATTAAACTCTTTATGCTTACATTTCATCTGGAGTCTTTCTGGCATAGAGTCAGTTCCAGGATCATTTCAGAGTGGAATAAAATGTGAACTTCACCAATTTAGAAGGGTAATGAAGAACATGCATAGTACCTTTCATACAGGCAAAGTTTACAGAGAAAATATAGCTACAAATAATAGGTCCTAGAGTGTTGGCTTTTTTTCATTTTATGAACTTGGCAACAAGAATTTGGCAGTGTTTATTTTAGCATTTTTATGCCAGATATCTCCTTGTGAGGTTTTGGTGATGTTTTTTCCTGATTGCATTTTTAAATTATTGTTATTTATTATTATTATTTAGCTGTACTATTGCATTTAGAGTTTTAGCTGGGTGAGTCACTATTAGACCTGACAAAACAATGCTGTGGTTGACAATTAAATTCAACCTCTGGGTAATTTTCATTGAATTCACACTCCTGTGAACTCCTGTGATCTTTACCTGTTTGATTTTTCTTCCTAGTGCTTTACATCAAATCAGGGGGACCTTCTTTGGGCTTCTAATGGTACAGGTTCTTTAGTATATTGCTGTACTGTGGGTCGAGTTACTTGGCCTTCCAGATAGACTGGGAAGTATTTGAGGGGGTGATGTGTTTTCCATAGTTTTCTAGTGGTCACATAGGGCTGCCGTAGAGCTGTCTAATAAAAATTATCAATTCCTCTACACCAGCCACACAGGTACTCTGGCAGGTCTAGGGGCAGGTAATTTCAGTGCTTTGGATGCGGGCTCTACCTGAAGTAGTTTTGTTTTCATTGCTTGCCTCTTTAATGCTTTTTTTTCTTTTAATCTAAATGGTATTTCATTCAAATTTCATGAAAAATTCTTCAAAAATTTCTGTCTTTGAAAGACTTTCAAGGGCAAACCTGTTCACAGAGAGCAAGAGTTGGAGTCATCATTTCCACATGTTGAAATCCAGCTGACTGACATTTGAAACACAGATAGCTTCAGCTCCTGAAGCTGCACATTCAAGTCTTACTTTTGTTTGAAGTTATGTTAGCCCACTGTGTAAAACATAATGGCAGTGGAAGCTTGATTTCTTGTGCCATTTCCTAAAAGCCCATTTTACCTTGCCTGATTCACAAGCTAGAGTGAGATGTGGGATGCCTGAGAGTCACCATTCTAATTTATTTCTTGTTTCTAGTACTAAAATGCATTGAGAGACTACCCCAGCTCTTCCTCCGGAGTTGGTCCACAGATGACCACCTCCTAATCCCAACTGCCAGTTATTCTTCTAGTCTGAGCAGCAGCCTTATCCTGATGTTTTGAAACTTTTGCAGGTTGGAGTTCAGAATTTATGAACAATTCCTTGCATTTTATGTGGTCTGTTGGGGAAAAGAGTGGGGAGAAAATCTGTGTGTAAATACGTAAAGTGGGATGACTTTACCGGCATGAGTCAAGTCTGATTGTAATGTAAACACAACTGATTATTGTGTTGGTAGATGTCTACACCAAAGTGCATTTGGAGTACAATAGCCCATATGATATATTCAGAAAGTAACTGAATATCTAAGAAATCAAGAACAGACAGAACCATTATTTCCCTATAGATAAAGTTGTTCATTCTCCATACATATGATTCTTAATATTTTTCAATGTGAAACAGTGCATACATGAAAAGCTGATCTGCACAAAACCCCATCCATGCATCCAGCAACATTCCTATGAGAACGAAAAAGAAAAAAGAGAACGAAATTTTGGCATATGGACAGATGCACTGTCATTAATTTTTAAAAATGAGAGCAAGGGACTATTGGCACTAAGATCAAATTCTGAGAGTTTGTATTACTGACTTTGGAGTGACAGAAAATAAAAAAAAACACCCCTGAAGGTCAATGTAATTAGATTTCTAAGTCATCCATATTTTTCCTGATGAAATGAACATTAGGTTGATGTGTATTGGAGACAGTGAAATTTAAAAATTTTGGCTTCTTTGCTTCTTTTGCAGCAGAATTTCTTCGGCCACTTGCCCATTACAGATCTCTGCAAAGCCAATGTTTATACTGATCCATTTTCTTTTGCTTTTATTATATCGTAGACATCTAAATGTATAAAATGGTAGCATTCTGTAAGGAAACAATAACAGCAAAACAGTAAAGAGATACTGAAATAGAAAAAGAAAGTAAAGAAATAAAGGGAATGGTATGGTGAGGGGAAAGGCAGAGATAAATGTGTATGGGTATAAATCAATTTCATTAGAGTGACACTTGATGAAAACTATAAATTACAACATACATAACAGCAAAGCCTTTGCTAGAAGCATCTGCATCTCATCCACCATATGCTGATCTGGTGTGTTGCACCTCTGTAACATTTAGTCAGAGCCATGGAGACAAGCATGGAAAACAAAGTACAGATTTATAATTAAGATGCAGTAGCCAAACTGAAACAAGTGTGAAAGTCTGGACTTGAGGGAGATAATACTCTTAAAAATACTGATTGATGTTTATCTATAGCATCAGAATGCCAAAAGCAGTGGGGGCTGTCCTGAACCTACTGTATCTTGGTTTTGGTGTTACCATGTAGGACTTAAATTTCATTCCAAACCCTGGTACTGTCAATTATGCCTGTGGACCAGCCTTTGAGCCTGCTTACTTTAAAGAAAGGTTTTTACCTTCCCAAAACTGGAGCTAACTTCACTGATGAGTAATGTGAACACAATGACACAGACTATTAAAAATAGTCCTTTTAGTTTGTTAATACATAGTATCAGTAAGAGTTGTGGAACCTAGGGTATAAATTAGACAAGACTACCAAAGACAGTAAGATTTCTCTTAAGGGCCATTGCAGAGTTCTTAAAATGACCATGTAATGAGGTATTAAGTCCAAATCAGTTAGGCAGTCTTGGGAAACATGCTATTACAGATAAGTGATAGATCTTCAGCTGATGTAAACAGATGTGGCTCTATTGATGTGCTCCATGATTATCTCCATGATAATACACACACTGAAAAGTGCTCTTTCCCCACTGGCCAAATGACTCCCTAGAGTGTCGTCCAACCTTTGGGGAGTTGAAAAATACCAAGCTCAAAGTGTCTGTACTCTGAATTGAAGAAAATACAGCTGTATTTTCAATGTATATCAAAGAGTATTATTAGATCAAAATAAAAATAATCAATTTATGTCTGTTCCTATGTGCTTTTAGTGAAGGAAAAAAAAAGTATTATTTTACACATTACATTTTCTAATACTCCAGGATAAATAGCCTGGAAAAATCCAAACATGGTTATTTTTAGCCATGTTCTCTCTCTCTTTCTTCCCCACTACCCCATCCTGTCGCTACAAAAATTCAGGCCAATTTCAACCACTTTTGAGACAGGAGAAGAACTCCCAAACATCATTAAGTTCCAATAACTGCCATGAAAATTTGTGGTTGGATGAAAGAGAAAATGCATACTTGTTCTTCCAGGTAACTTGGCCCCTGTTTGGCAATGTCAGCTTTGCTTCTGACTGGCAGTGCCTGGATGCACTGCAAACACTCATGGCCATGCATCAGCCAGCTAACCCAGAGCTCTGGGACAGCTTCAGGCTGCTCTCTCTTGCCAAAAGGGATTATCAAGTGGGGTCATGGGAGATGAATAGGGTTAATACAGTAGTAATATGCAGAGGATATAAGACAGAAACATACAGGGGATCAGGCTCTGTTAGCTACTCACAGGACAGCTTGTTTTTTAAATATACGTAAGGTAGTTATTACATTTTTTCCCTAGACATTGAGTCTTGTGTTTATGAAGTATAATCCTTGGATAATTTATCACTTTCAATAAATACTGGCATTCGATCTTTGTGCTATGGCTCTTTCAATGAAGTAATTTAATTGAAACAGGATCTCTGGTATTTCTTCACCAGTGCATACAATGTTAGCTTCTTTTAAAGGACAACATGTTAAACTTCTGCTCATACCCTTCACTGCCAAGTACTTAAGTTAGTTTACAATACTTCCTGTTATTTTGCACATGTATTTTAAGCATTTTCAAATTTACAAGCAATAGATGAATGCACCATTTTTAAGTCAAACTAAGAGTGTTTAAGAAATGACCCACTCGGAAAAGCAAAAAGGGAGGAGTCCTGGTGGACATACAAGGTTAAGCTTTTAACTACTTTGTTTTTAGCATAGGAGGTCTGGATGTGGCTTGAGAGACTTGGTGGTGGAGCACTAACACCCTGGGGACTGGACTCCTCAGGTCCCCAGTAGAGGCCGGAGGGAAGTCAAGAAAAGAAGCTTGTGCTGAAAGACCCAAATTGCTCCCTGGAGCAACCTCTGTTGTTCTGCTCACTCTATAGGAGTCAGAGAGACCTGATCCCCAGCTGAGGCACTACATGCCTTCAAATGGGTGGTGTAAACAGCCTAAGTGGAGAAGGAGCTTGTTCAGATCCTGATCTCAGCATGAGATACACAGCCACAACAACAGAAGAAAAAGTTTCTTTCCCCTTCAGGATGGATCAAAAGAAATGTAATTTCCCTATGAGGGAAGAAAATTAGGACTCTCAGCCACATTAACAGCCATGCAGCCTGCCATCCCATCTCCTTCCAGACCATGCAGAAGTGGGATGACCACATGCAGTGGTTCCCTCATGGACTCTGTCATTTTCTATCTCCTCTTTACTCCCTGTCTCAGGGGCTACCCTTTCATACACCTTTTCCCACACCAGCTTTCCTGCACTGTTTTCACCTTCTTCAAGGCAATACCTCTGTCTGCTTCATCACTGCTCTTTTGTGGTCACTCACTACTTGGGACAATGGAGTTTCTTCCAACTCTGATTTCCTAGTGCTTCTGGAGCCACTCTACTTACTTTCCTTTGCTCCTTTCACTGCCTCTCCTCTTGCTCGTCCCTTGTCTTCTTAAGGCTTTCTTCTTTCATTGACTTCTTTCTCCTTTTCCAACTCATTCCTTGGCAACCTAATTAATTTTCATGGCTTTTTTTTCTTTTTTTTTTACCATCTCTAGGAGGGTGGCTACCAAGTCTAAGTTTCTGTTCCTGTCAACATCCTTCTTTTTTGTCTCTGGAATGCTCAGATTTCACCCCTCAAATCGATCCAACGTGCAATTGCCAACATGCAATTGCCAACATTTTCTGGCTAGCTTGCATTGCAATTTTCTCACTATTTAAGTGAAAGAAAAAAAGAAGGCAAGCTTTGGGGCTTCTTTCTCAAGAATACAAAGGGAATACTTCTATTCTGGGTGGTGTACCAGGTAATAAAGATAAACCTTACTTTATTCTGCAGTCAGACTAGACTGTATGTATTTATATGTAGCTGCTATGGTGACATTTACAACAAATCATTATCATCCACATGGAATACTCTGTCAAATACGCAGGGATTTAAATATTTTACCACTAAAAATTGACTGTGCTTTTCTTAGTTTTATGTTGAAAATTCCACACAGTTCTTAAAATAACACTTTCCCCTCCAATATATATTTTCCAAAGCTTTATTATTGTAAATTGCTATAAATGATCACATTTGTGTGGTGGAAAAGGATGGCAATGGGAATAATCATTTCTTCTGAGCAGCCTTTGTTTGAACTGGCAGAAGACAACCAACATCCTTGTGCTATGTGCATTATGCAGGAGGATGACAGTCGGGGGGTTCTCTTTGTCCAGTGGTGATTTGGATTTAAGCGAAGAGCCTTGCACAGCTGACACTAGGAAGGTGACTCCTCTTCAGAGAATAATTGAAAAATAGTTCCATCGAATTTCACAGGCTGGGACAAGCCATGGGCAGGATGGATAAGTCAGGGATAGGAAAGTGGATGAACATAAAGAGGGGACAAACAGATATCATGAATCGAACAGTTGTCATTTTGCTGCTGCTGCTGGGAACTGTCTACTGGCTCCAAAATGAAACAGCTGTGTTTACTTCTATGGTATGCTGGGCACTGAACAACATAATAGAAGCAGTCCCTCGAACTTGAAAGAGTATGAGTTTCTGTGCAAAGATCATGCTAATTTATGGGTCTAATGATCTTTTGCTACAGTGTCAATTCCTGAATGTGTACAGCCAAATGAGAGAGTGGAGGGATGTCACACATCATGTGCTCTTGGGGTGCAGTGAAGATGAGCAAAGAAGCAAAAGATGACAGACCTATCCACAAATAAATATAAGGAGGACAAAATTAGAGCGCACACTTCATCAGCATTAAGGTACAGACAGAAGTATATTACTTTTTATTTTGTATTGAATCCTTTGGATGAGCATCAGAAACAATAATTTTTTGGTATGCATTGAAAACTCTGATTTTCAGCTGCCAGAAATCCAAGATTTCATTCTTTTTTATTTTTTTTTTTTTTTAAATCTTGGAGACATGAAACAATAAATGTTCTTTTGTCCCAGATCTAGTGATGGAGACCTGACATGCCAAAGTCATCCTTCTGTTTAGTAAAGATTTCTGCAATGTTTTTCTCTGCATTAGGGATGTCATTAGAACCGAATACATATAATATGTACTTCACTCATTTTTTTCAATGGTGAATTCAAGACATATTTAATATCCTCTGGAAAACTTTGAAAATATGATGACCTAAATTCTAGCTATGTATACAACATTTGTACCTAATCTAACATTGTAGAAATCAATTTTGTAGTTGTTTCATACGGTCAAGAGGTGACCTTTCCTGCATATCCTCCATAGTGCAGGACCAAGGACAACTGGAACAGAGGATAGACAGAGGGTTTGCAGTATGTACACATTGCCACTGCATTTAGACAGAGTCGCCGAACACAATGACTTCATCCATCCTGGCATGCCTGAAGTGTGACCTCAGCTCACTTTGGCTTCAATTTGTGTTGAAGGTTCTTAGCAGGTGCTGGCAGCTCTGTGGATGTGACACAACATATATAGCTCTCTCTTCATCCAAGAGGCAGGATCAGTTTCATGCTGACCCTGCAAATTACATTTGCACTATGCAGTTTGTCCTGTTGTTGTTGTAGCTTGGATGATCTAAGTTTACGGCCGAGTCAAGGCTTGTAAGGAGAGCTGGTATCT
The DNA here is from genome assembly GCA_013390005.1 of Calyptomena viridis. Classification (NCBI taxonomy): domain Eukaryota; kingdom Metazoa; phylum Chordata; class Aves; order Passeriformes; family Eurylaimidae; genus Calyptomena; species Calyptomena viridis. The sequence goes on from WEIV01006975.1 coordinate 131,790, forward strand.
TTTACTAGACCTAACTGGACCTAAGCAAAAAAGCACCCCGTGAGCTTCAAGAATCAAAGGTCTGTCCTGTCCCTCTCTAATGGCAAATGAGAAATACTGAAGGGCCTATATTACTCTCCAGAGATGTGCCACCGCCTGTCACTTTATCATTATACATATCATTTTTTCCCAGTACTCTTTCCATACATTCTTAACATATTTTCCTGTGATGGACATTCACAACAACCCAGGGCAGTGATTTGAAACAGAGGTTTTCATTTGTGCTGTCATGCTCACAAATGTTTGTTGCAATGATAAGTGATAGATTTGAGGGGAAGTAGCTGCGTGCAGCAAACAACCCCATGTGGAAGCGTCAGAGCTTCCTCCGCACATCTACTAAGACATTTTGCTTCAGCTGAAGCCTTGAGTCTCTGCGAACCACTTGTTCATTATGCAAGGCTTCTGTTTGTGCCAGGAGATCTTAATCTGCTCTGAAATCCAGTGCTGTGTTTTTATTGATATAAACATCCTTCCATATGGCAAAATTAGTGTTGGTCACAGAAGCAAATCTATTGGTCCTGAGGACCAGGAGTGTGTCAGAGGGGGTTTGCTTTGCTCTGGCCTGTGACTGGGTCTGGGACCTGTATCTATCTGTTACCTTTTGCAGTGAATTGGATGCCGTCCTCGAGCACATCTGGCTTAGTTTCGTTCAAAAAATGTTTATGGAATGTGCAATTAGACCACTCTGTGCTGTGAAACAAAGCACAGCAAATGGGAACAACCAGGAGATTTGTTAAAAAATGCACTTCTGGTCTGACCTAAAACAATGCTGCAGATTCCTCTGAAGTGCACTGTGCTATAGATAGTGCACCGGGAAGGCCACAGCCTTCATGGTGCATCAGCATTTCTTCAGTTTGGCATGGCATTTCCTTTTCACAAGGAAGCACATATTCCTCCAGGTGATTGGGATGATGTGGATAGACACTTCTGCTTCTGACATTAAAATGACAATAATAAAGACAGAAGTTATTTGTAGCTTGCAAGCTTTGAAGTTTTGGAGTCCGCAAACGAGCAATTCAAGCTTCTAATGAATACATTCTAACACCATCAGGAAAATTTTATCCCTGAGGCTGGGTTACAATGCTATAGGCCATCTATGACTATGCATACAGAAAATTGACTAACCTAGGAGATACTTTTTAGGAGACACAATATTTTTACTATCTATACAAGAGTAAATATTCTATTTTTAGTGTTTGGTGATGTAACCATAAGCTTTTAATAGCAAACAAATGAGTGTGGTTTATTTACCAAAAAAAACCCAAACCAACCAAACCAGCCAACCAACAAACCAATTCTGAAAACCAAATACTCCCAAACCCTGAAAGAAAAAAAATCAAGGAGCCTTTTAGAAGCCTATATTAAATAGGTTCAAGGGAACCTAGGAGTGAGAAATAGTGATATGAAAAATAAGGCTGACCACACCCTAATGAGAGATGTTTTCATTTTCATAGTGGAAGCAACGTGCCTTAAAAGATTAAAGTCTTTAATTGTCTCATCTTTACTAGAATGTTTTAATCACCAGCCTAAACTAAAAATATAGAAAGTACTGGAAGTACAATTGTTTCAATAAATGTAAAGAAAAACTAAGTGCTGAGAAACACATTTAAAATTATTTTTTGTAGTATTGCTACAGTTTAGTATGGCCATTGCTCAGTCTTGGGTAAGGATTTTCCTTTGAAAGCATCCCACTGATTGTGAATAGCAAATGCTGTTGTTTTCCAGCATATGACTTTATTCAGACACTTCTGTAAAAATAGTGTAATACTTAACAAGAGGAAATGATGTTAGAAAGTTGGGTTTTCTTGAGGGGGAGATGTGATCATGTTTGATTCTACTTGCTGCTTCCACCTTAGGGTTTTTATTGACAATGTATGGACACTGTGACCCTGAAGAAGAAATTTAGCAAAGATTGTGATTATTTTGTACTAATTCCAAGCAAATTCTGAAGGCCTTCTTGCACTCCTCAATTTTAGATGTGCACTGACTAAGCTCAACTGCAGGACTTGGCTTTAAGCACAGTTTGAACTATAGGAAGGTCTGGAGCAGACAGAAAAAAAGTACAATGTGTGCCTGAACACATTGTAAAATAAGTAATGTAAACTATGAACATGGAAGAAGAAAACAGAAAGTAGATTTCCAATATCTTCATAAACCATAAAATATGTCCTACAAGTAATATAAAATCCTTTGTCTATGCCAAGCATTACTCCGTGGTAATTTTTCATTGTGCTGTATCCATTTGCATGAGCCACTAACTCCTGTTGGTAGTCGTCCACTGGTCTAGACAGACGAATCTTTGGAGATCTATTCTTTTTGATGGCTTTATCAGATTTCCAGCCCCATTTCCCCCTTTCTTTCTGATTTCTGTTCTTTCCTCACTGTTGTGCTGGCTGCAGCAAATTGCTGAGGTAGGTCCACATTACTAATCCTGTGGCATCAGGGTGAGCAGCTTGCTTACTTGCCTTCTCTTAGTCCTGTTTGAAGTAACCCCCACCTTGTACTTATTATAATATGGAAACTGGCTGCCACTGCAGTAGATTTAAATCCTATATGGTACACACAGTATGCTACTGCAGAAGAGCACAGAAGAATAAATCCCTCAAACTCCCATGCTCCATCTCCATTAATGAAACCCGCATTCTTGCTGTGTACCTCTTTGTGCAGCATGTGCATTAAGTATCCAGCAAGCTTAATATTGCACGCTATGAAAAACCTTATGGACAAAAGATTGCTAAAAAAGGCTTTAATAATGCAGTTTTCTAAACATGGCAGTTTGTGTTTACGTTCAGAGTTCAAGAACACAGTACTTTGGTAGTTCTGCAGTTCCGGATGTGTAAGGTATTTAAAAATCAATTCCAGAAACCAAAGCAGTTCTATCCGAGGTCCATCAAGGGCTAGATTCCAGCCACACATTCAGTATAAATAATGTAAAACCATCAGTCACATTTTATAGTAAGCAAAGTAAAATTGAAGAAGTAAAGACAAGCTAATAAAATAATTAATATTAGTGGAAAATAACTGGGATAAAGTAACAAATATGTTTCTGTAGACATACCACTTAACTCTAAAAAAATATATACATACATATATGATGGCTACAAATGAGCTTATGATTTTCTTCCAAAAGTATCTGAGCAGGAAGTAAAACATTTTCCCAGTGGATGAAATAACATTCATTTTTGCCAATCTAAGCAAGGCAGATTTAAATTTTATGTGTGTCCAACTGCTTGTTCCCCCTCAGCTAATAACCTGCCTGCTGGAAGCATTTCAAATGAAAAGGAGTTCACAGTTCCTAAGCCCAGCTCTGAATATATCTGCCATGCATGTAAACAAGTAAACCATTATGTTTCTTGTTGAGATAAAGAATACCATGATAAGTGGGGACTTTTACCAAACAAAGGGCTTCCTATTGCGAGTGTGGATAATCTTCCAGAAAACCCTGTGTTTTGGCAAATCACACCAGATTAATCTATTAGGCATCTCTTTTCATCATCAAATTTCCGCTGCCTATCACAGTGGCTGCCTTATCAAGCACCCTTTACTCAATAGCAGGCCCATTCCTAGGATTTCAGGTGCTGGCCTTCCGTGCTCAGAAAACAGGTGTCCCCACTGTTTTCAGGCAGGAAAGGTCCCTGCACAGAAGCCTGGGAAAGGGCAGGGGTATCAGCCGCTGTTCTACCTGAAGGAACAGGTAACAGGAAACTGTTGATTCAATGGGCTGAACTTAATTGGCAAGCATTAGTCAGCACTGAGTGTTTTTTGTGAATCAAAAATCCTCATAAGAATTCCTCCCAACAAAAGTTTTGGAAGAGGGGAAGATGCATGCCCAGAGATGCCATCCCAGGAGCAGTCAGTTCTTGTAACTGTTTTAAGCGTTGCATTCTTTTGGTGTATTCCAGAAAATATGAGCTAGGAGCAGAGGGCAGAGTGTCAAGCTTTACATGGTTATGTGTAGTGCCTGAGCTGTTAGGCAAATTGCCTATATTCAGAAGGAAATGGATTTCAAATCTCAACTAAAGGCTAATATTCCAAACCAATTAGTGTGATGGATCAAGTTTTCAAGCTCACTCTCAGTGCCTTCCCTGGCCAGGTTGGTTTTTTTTCCTTTGAATTAATGAAACTGGGCATATGGTTTCTGACCAGACTATTCATCTGTGAAACAGGGCGATTCACTTGGTCACCCAGCAACGCCACAATATGGAGCACATTCAGAGTCAGGGGTATGAAGAATGACATTTTAAGGTTGACAAAGAAATATGTTTTACAGGAGCCAGTAAATCCATGCTCCTCTTATTTAACTTTCAGTGTTTATCTCTTCTAATCAGAACAGCATCAAGCAGCTCTTGTCCTGGCGGGTGTCTCAGTACCTGCCTGCCTTCTCAGGCAGAAAGACTGTCATTCTCTTATCCAAACCCTGCTCCTGAAAAATTGGCTTGCACAGACTTTGCTGTAATAAAATCAAGGCAGCAGGAAGGCTGGTGTAGTGACAGCAGGAAGAACCCATCTGCTCTCAGCTCCTTGCTTTGACAGCAGGGCTGCTCAGAGCATCGGGATGAGCTCCCAGCTCTGCTTGGTGGGTAGGAAGCGTCTGATAAGCACATGCCTGCCCTTCCGGGACTCCACAGCACAGGCTTTGTTTCATCTACAGATGATTAAATGGCCTGTGGGGCAATTACTAACCAAAGGAAGAAATAGCCAGCTCTCTCCAGGTTTCCTCAATCAGCACGATTGAATTTCTCAAAGGAAGGCAGCAGTAGCAATGGCAGGCTCAATGACTTTTCCTGAAAAATGTTCTCCAGTTTAGGATTGAGCTTTCATTTAACTACTTGCTGTTTCATTTTATTAAGTGCAAATTGTGGCTTAATAGATTTACAGTTGCCATAAACTTCGGCATCATGAAAGCTGTCAGAGTGGCCAGTTGCACAGTGTATTACTCAGATGATGCTAGAAAGAGTGAACATGACAAGCCAGGCACCAAGAAAGTCTGCAGAGCATTCTAACAGGTCTGTGCACAGTGTTCTGAGAGGCAGTGAGAGACAAAACACAAGCAGTCACTTTCCTTTTGTTCCTCTCTTTTCTAGGAATTAGAGTGGAGGTGGAAGATTTCAGTTTATCTGCAAATGAAAAATAGCTTATTTTGCCTTTTCAGACAAATTTTGTAAATTAACTCTGCTAGACAGTGGTTACCCAAGTCCAAAACACAGGTTTGTTTTCTTTTCTTTTCTTTTTTTTTTCTGTGTGCCCATTACACTGTAACTCTGTTCTGGACTCATTAGACTGTGTTTAGTTCCAGATACATACCAGCAAAAAATGTAGACATACTGGAGGGAGTTCAGAGAGAAACATCAAGGCTGATTAAAGAGCAGGAGGGACAGACTCCTGTGAGAAGATTAGAAAAATTAAATATGAATGGTTTGCTTAAGCATTGATGGGACAGTGTGCATGAGAGCCACCTCTGGACATTTTTCTTAGGGCAAAGAACACAGGCTGTGCAATCTTTACCTCCTGGTCAGATGACTGATTTACCATGGGTGAAAGGGAAAGCTGCTTGCCTTCCTAAAACTAAGTGGGAAGAGCTAAAGAGATGAAGAGAAGATGGATTTTTATTTTGTATAGGGGGACTTTTTTTTCCTCCAAAATAAAGTCTCCTTTGGGAGGCTATTAATTTCATAAGTCAGCAGCTTTTCCCACCAACTCTGTTTTTTTGGCAAATATCTGAGTCCCTCTGTGTGTTGCTAAAAAGTTGGCTCATTTACTCCACACAGCATACTTAAGGATCTGTGTTACACCCCACTCAGATATCTACAAAAAGAACTTGGAGGTCTTCAGGGAACTTTGATGCCAGAATGAAGCAAGACCGCTACAGCTCTATTCTGTTGCATCCCCTAAGCAAAGAACTCTCTCATGTAGGTATATCAATGTGAGAAAAAAAAAGAGATCTGGCATTCTATGCAGGACAGTTTTCATCTGTGTATACACAGGGGCATTTTACATCCTTGGCTTACATTAGCAAATATCTCCATATGCAAAGATGCCCCCCAGATGTGACGCAGTAGAAAGGAAAGCTATAAATCAAGGGGCGAACTTATTTTCAATGCTACCGATTTCTTAAAAGTGTTTGCTTCATGGTCAGATATTCTAGGAAGAACTGAAATGTTTGTGTGAACTTTGCTGAATGACAACCACTGTATCAGAGGGCAATCTGATATCAGAGAACCTAATAATTATTTAAATAGTTTCTTGGTGAAATGATCCTGCGTGAAAGAAGACAATTTACTTCAAAACAATTTTAACAGACAAATAATTGTGCAGTGACTATACTGGGAGTGTTAAATTGTACACACAGTAAGTATTGATATTGTTTTATGGTGACTTGTAAACAGTCATGGATCTGCCAACAGGGATTGAGGAGACTTTTGCCCTTCCATCCTGCCATCACTGCTCAGGAGCCCACAGCTTACGAGGCCACTGTACCCTTACAGCCCATTCCCACTCCTTTCCTGTCAACAGCAGTGCCCCATCCCATAACGTGGTGTGTAGATCACATTAGAGGGACTGGAACAGAATTATAATGTGTTGGGGTATGTTCAGAGGTGCAAATAAAGGAAGTCTATTTTCTAGACCTTCTTGTCGTCTAGCTGTTAAATTGTGCTTCAAGGCAACAAAAAAATGCTTCTACAGCAGTTTGTAGTTGACTTTGCGATACTGTCAGTCTGTGAAATGCAACCTATTCCTTCTAAACAAGGAACGAGAAAACTTTGAACTAGAAAACACATCTTAATAGACACAACCAACAAGACTTTTTTTTTTCCTCACAGTTACCTCATGTGTAAATTCAATTAACTTATTTCTGTAAAACGGATCTTACTGTATGAATAGAAGATAAGAGTTTTGAGGCTTTCTGTTCACTCTGCTAATTACAGTGTAAAACATTTTGCATGTTCATAGCAACAGATCATTTTGAAATCACTTAAATATCTCAGAAAATTGCCTAGATCTTCTTCACTCCATTAGCAAATATCGTATGTACAGATCATCAGAGGACTTAATGGTCACCATGCTAATAGACTGCTGCCAGCATGCTGTGGTGAGAGGGGCCATTTGTAATTCTCATTAACAGTTCTACCATTTTTGGTTGCATGAAAAGTGATAACACACTGATCTAATAGTCATTAAGAACTTTTTCTTACTCCTTTAGGATTAATTTGCACTGACCCAGAATTCTCTATTTGCTTAACACAAGCAGTGGGCCACTTTGATGTTATCTACTTCTATAAACAATAGCGTACAGTTCTCTCCTGGGCTAAAACAGCTCTTACTCTACTGAGAATTAGATGTATTAATCATTCTGAAGTCCAAGAGTGCATGATCATAAATTGTGTGCAGGGACCTCACTTAGCAACTCCCTAGACTCTCATTTATCAACATTTTTTTCCCTTCCTGGATATTTAGTATGTAGGGAGTAATTTATTTCCAAGCCAGTTCTTTGTGATGTCTTTCATGTTGAAGTAAAGTTGGAAAACCTTCTGCAACAAATATAATTTTTTTTTACTTCCTTAGTGTAAAACCAAAAATTATGGACCACAGTTACAGACTGATTCCCTCAAGTGGTCAGAACAGAAATCACAGGCCAAGCTTCCAGTCACTGAGGTTGAAATTCAGTGAACCAGACATTGGTAACTAAAAATGAGGCAAATTGCACACTAAATATGCATTTTCTTAGTTATTCAATTAATTTTAAAAGTGTGGAGCATCTTTAAATCTGATATATGCCTAATGTTTCTTACCTTTCTCAAACTAAGTTGCCAAAACATTATTCAGGTATAAATAAAGCAAGATGAAATCTTCAGAGAACATGAACTTAGTTTATATTTTCCCAGAAAAGGCCTGGCTACCAATAAGTGATATTTTTGTCTTTACAATTCATTGGTCTGTTTCCCACCATCAAAACACAATATAAATCTGCCAAAAATGTAAGGATGAAAAATACTGTTCCATATCAGGTCAGAGCTGATGTGATATCATGTATTTCATACTTTTAATGAATCCAGTAACAAAGTCTCCCCTGACTTTCAAAATCCACTTGTAAAAGGATACAAAGATAGAGCACACAGGAATCAAGGATAGATGCTGCAAAAACATTTTGAGTGAAAGAACAAAACCCTCGGGACTTAGAAGGCAGTCTTTTATCTACACAGCTCAATTGCTTCAGCTTTTGGGATTTTTCATTACCTAAACCAAAAGAGGGAAGAGAAGCCCTGATTCTGCTTTCCTTGGGAGAAGCATAGGAGAAGTATTTGCACTGACTCACCAAGGAAAGTCCAGATTTAAGTAATTTTTTATGAGAAAAGAATTTTGGCCCAACATGCAGAATCAAACTTAAGAGTACAGAAACCATTCTAACTTTTTTCCTAGTTTCATCCTGAGCTTAACTTCAGTTTCAAAGCTCTCACTGTTTTATTGTAGACATGTGGCTTTAAAAGTACTGCACTGATCCAAAGTTATCAGCATGTGAGTTTATTTTATATTAAGTACTTCAAAAATATATGAACATAAAATGCCAACAGAAACAACAAAAATATAAATAAATCACCACATTCAGCAGAAGGGCTTCATTTCAAAATGTAATAAAGACAGTCAAGGTTTAAAAAGTGTATGCCAGTGTGTTAACTGAAGGATTAGTAATTTTTTTTTTCTCCGTAGACAGTTTTGCTGCTGCAGCCAGAAGATTCTCAAAGGTTGTTAAAAAATAAAATCAAGCAAAATAAAAACCACCACACACACACACCAAAACAAAACAAAACAAAACAGTGGAAAAATATTTATTTCCCCCCAAGAAATTCTGGCTTCTGTGATTTGGCATTCTTCTCAGCTTTTTAGAAAATTTTTTTAGCAAAGGCCAAGACTGCTGTTATATTCAGAGATTCTCCTCCTCTTGCCATAAATAAGTTTTCGGGAACTGTGATCTATCCTCCCTTAGAGTTGTGCAGTCTTGCTGATTTTCATAAAAACATAAGAGCAGTTACTGTGAAAGGTCCTCATATTTCCGAGGCTGCCCTAATTCTTCCTGTATTTCTAATTACAGAGAGTTTGCTTCCAGATTCAGGGGGCAAAATTTAGCCAGTAATGTGAGGCACTCTTGACTGATTTTAATATAGTAAAACTATGAGTAACTACTCGTGGAAGAATTTTTCTTTAGGACTATGGACACGTTGCATGTGCACAGCAGCTAATGCCTCTATGAGGTCATGTAGGTGTGCCTGAGTCAGACCTATCTCAGTGTTATAAAACTCTGGACATCCCTGTTTGTTACTTTGGCTGATGTATCATTTTGCAGGAGTAATGGCTTCTTTTAGTCCTGCACCTCACTCCACAGAGCACTGCAGACATGCTTACAGTGCAGTTAATCTCTAGCAAATCTCTAGCTCATCTTTATTTTTAAAATGTTATGGATAGATGCTTGACACAATCCTAAAGAGTTATTTTTGCATCACCCATACACTGAGAACTGTAACCCTGTCTGAAACAAAGGTAAGTAGTGGCTTTCAAGTGCCTTCTCTTCCAAGGATGGTTGGCAGGCTTTTGACTGCTTATTCTCTGCTATTTTTTATACTGCTCCTACAGCAAGAGTTGATCTGGTCTTACGCCTTGAGCATAATCTACTGGATCCTGTGTCTGTAGCCTGAGAGAATGAAACCATCTGCTTAATTTATGATCCATTTTAAGAAGTTACAGCACTTCCGCTGCCCTTGTCATTCACTCTTCCCCTGACGTATCTTGGAAGAATTGCATAATTTAAGTAAAGCTATTAATTTATTGAGGTCTTGCTATTGTTATTATTACCTCTCCTGAGACTTAATTCCTGATACTAATTTTGTGCTTTCCATTAGCTATCACAGTATATTCATTTGTATTTGTAGAAAATCTATCTTTTCTTCTAAAAGCATGTGCCCAAAATTGGAAATGCTGAAATATGGGTTTGCTTGTCAAAGCCTGAGTTCCTCATTATAGTCTCATCTAAATGTGAAGGTAAAGCAGTAAGTTTCAAGGTTCATTTTAGTCCTTTCCTTTCATGGCTGTATTTGGTGGCTCACTTGCATCAATAATTTCATTAGGGTTTGGGAGAGGCCATGAAGACCAGAGGTCTATCATTGAGAAGTTCCCTACTCTTACTTCCTGGACATCTCTCTGAGTGCAGCCCTGCCAAGAGGTAACAGATGAGGTGTCTATAGATGCCTACAGAAGTCTTTTTTTATGTGCATTATCTCACTGAAAAAATAATTTGCCTCCTCCATCCAAGACACCAGAAGGCTGTTTGACTTGTAGAATACCTTCTTTTAAAGAAATGCCAGCTATCTGTTTAGAATCTAAAATATGGGTAATTGAAATTATGCTTTCCTGTGACATCAGGAAGCACATTCTTTGCAGAGATTTAAGAATGGGGTCACCTGGTAGTAAGAATGGGGTACCTTTGCTCTTTGCAAAGGTAGTCTTTCCAGTTGGTGTTCTGGATCTCTGCTGGAGGCATGGGTATCTTTCTAAGCAGGATTTCCTTCAAAAGCTTAAGAAGGGGCAGAGAGGAGAACAGCTGCATTCAATTACCAAAAGCATGTGTCTGGTAGTCAGGAAGAAAGGGTGACTGCTGCTGCTCAGACAGAACAGCTCCTTGTGCTTTGGAAGCAAACTCTGGCGGATCAAAAATACACAGTACTTTATTTTGGTGAGAACTCTTGTTTGAAAAAACAATGCAGAAACTTGTCTTGAGGAAGAGTGGCATCTGAACAACATAAGTGCTGTGATGGTCCCTCTGAAACAAACAAACAAACAGAATCTTCCAAAAATCAATTTCTCCTTATAAACTCTTTCTGTTGTAGTTTGGAGGTTGGAGTAGGAAGGAAACAGTCTTTGATCAGTCTTAAACCTATAAAAATAAATAGACAAAACTTGATGTTCTGTGTGGATAATTTGCTCTCCAAACATCCTCTCCTAATGGTTCTCTTCTGGTACTTTTCTCTCTGGAACTTTGGTTTCTTTCAAAGTGGAATATGAAAGTGATAAATGAGGACTTGAGGAAGACATCACTTGATGGGAGGATGCAGCCTGATTTTAGTAACAGAGGCAATGTCAAGAGCTTCATTTACAATGCAGTTGTATGTAGAACAGCAGGAAATGAGGAATCTGCTCCCTGTCAGCAGGTACTGAAAACAGACCCAAACTGAAAACTCAGATGAAACCATTTGGAGAGATACTCTATTCCTCAAACAGTGGCTCTGCTTTTGACATGGTGTATCAGATTCTTCAAGGGGGTGGAAAGGAGAGGANGATTATTGAACACAAAGGTGGAGACTGCTTGGGTAGACTCTATGAAAGAGTCAGTGTTGCTCATATCCGAAGTCTGAGACAACATGAAGAAATGGCTTCTTACATCAAAGAAGATAAGCAGAGGCTTATAATGAAGAAAACTTCTCTCTTGCTCTGTCCTNTATTTTTTTTTTACATAATATTTTTTCATTTTGTTTTTTAGTTTGTTTTCAAAAATGTCTGTTGACTACTTACAATACTGAATTGCAGAAGACCATCATACTATACTGAATTTAATAGAGCTCTGAAAGTTAACTGGAAAAGAGTATACAGACTATGGGCTCTTGAGCTGGAAAAGATCCGACATTGTTCCTGGGATTTAGGTAGGTGATCCTGGATATAAGATCATTTTTTATTTGACTTGTGAATAGTCTCTGGTTAATTTACCATGGGATTAAAAAATA
>WEIV01006975.1:156013-167469 GCA_013390005.1 Calyptomena viridis
TTTTTTTTTTTTTTTTTTTTAATACGAAGAGTCTTTGTCTTTCCAGTACAGTGGGACTAATTTGAGAGGAAGTTGGTCTTGTACTGAAGGTGGTGGGAGAGCAGATGTTCTATGGTGGACTACTCAGAATGTGATTGTAGTACTGCAAAATGCAAAGTGAAGCACTTCCTTTACCTTTTTGTATCTCGTGCAGTGGTTCCCTTGCCTCTCCAGAGATGCCTTACAATTTATAGTTATAGACATTTTGATCATTTTCCATCTCCTGGTCATGTGGGAGGGGGTCACCAACTGCTATATTCGTGGTCTGTCTGGCCTTTATTTAAACAACGGAATCACTTATATTTGAGAAAAAAAAATGCACGGTAGGAAATATTTTAAGGATAAAACTGACTTTTGGAATCTCTGCAGAAAATAAGCTTCCTATGCAGACAAAAGAAAACAAAGAAGAAACAAAGAAAAGTTCTTTTCACCACAGTTAACATTGAAACAATATGGACAGTACTCTGAACTGTACATAAAAGTGGATACTACAATTTACAGACTTCATCCCACCACATAAATTCCACTATGGATGGGTTGGTATGCTGGAGCCTGATGCCTTTTTAGCATACCAATTTCCTAGACTATCATTCCTAGAAATGGTTTTCTTTTTACCTTGGAAAGCTTTTTCTATAGCTATTCTTCACGTAAATGTAAGAATTACTTCTACTTTGTAGATTTTCAGCAGCATGTTGCTACATTTGGAAAAGTTTCTAGACATGATGGTTCTCTGCCTTACTGTTTGCAAGTTCAAATTGTGCCAGAAAGGCATGCTGCTTCTCTGTGATCACAAAATTAATTGGATTTGTCAGCAGTAGTCTGATTTATGTCTCCAGTTCAAGTCACAAATGTGTAATCAGTGCTAAAAGTGGTGGTTGATAGGTCAGTGTGATGAAATCTCTCACTAATGCTTCACCTTCAGAGAAGCTTCATGTATTCAAATAATCTAATTTCCTTCTGACTGTTTTGTGTTTCTCTAATCATCTCTTCTCTTAAGATGAATTGATGATTTGTTCTGCTGAAAATCAATGCTGGAAAAATGCTTTTTTCCTTTAAAAATAGTGCATTTATTGTGAGAAACAGAATAAAAGTGCTCATGTTGTTAAATCTGAAAATACTTTTTACTGCCAGTCTTGCAAATAGCTTGGAACACAAGAGTCAAACTGTGCTTTTTTCTCCATAGACTAAGGATTCTATAAATTATTTTGAGTCAAAACTGATATAGTTCATAATAATGAATATTTGCCTTTAGTGTCAGAAGATGTTGTGTTTAAAATGTACAGACAAGGAAGGCAGTGGCAACACATGGGGCATGTTGTTTACAGAATCAGTGTCTTAATTACCAGGTAGTAACACAAAGCAGAGTAAAACACTTGAAAAGTTTGCAACAGTGAAACAAGTAAGATTAATTCTGCAATTTAATAAAATTTTCTCCTTTTTAAAGGCCAGTAACATTCATAATGTCAGCTGCCAACAAACGAAAGATTTTAATGTATTCTAATGAAGTTTCTTTAAATATAATTTCTACTTCATAAGTTTTCTAAACAAGAAAGCATCTGAGCTGCTCCAGCATGGAGCTTCTAAAGGCTATCTAATGGCATTTAAAACACACACACACACACACACACACACACACACACACACACACACACACACACACACACATACACACTCTACACCAAACTCTACCCCTCCATTCCCCTCTCTGCTAATGGTACAGAGCTTCTCCCAATAATTAAAATAAACTCTGAAATCTTGACCATTGTGGTTGCTAAAGATCCCAGGCACTTTTCAGGAGAGGAGGGGCACTAACCACAGTTTCCTCTGCAAATTCCCAGCCAGATAATTGCCTGCCTAGAAATCATCCATCCAGCTTCCATTGAGTAAGCTATTTTCACTCACCCTCTCACTGAAACTGCTGGAGGGCATTGCAGTCACGAGCTGACAGCTGTGTTCTGTCTTAATGCTCTCTTGCTTTGCTAAATATGAAAACACTGCTACCATAACACAATAAAATGAACAAAGTGACAGAAATATATTTGCCATAAAGTTTAGGAATAGCAAGTAATCTAATAAAAGCATTTGTAAACCAGATCATTAATCTCTACAAATGATACTGCTGTGTAGTAGAATATCCATTGTAGGAGATAACACAGAGCTGAAAGCTGATGATCCCCAGTTCGAACATTTAAGTGGGCACATTACATCTGTATTAACTGAGGCAAGAAAAGGAACAGCCTGGACTAATTTCAAATGTCACCTGTGCAAGTAAGATAAAGCATTAATGAGAAAACTGCCATTCACTCAGTTATATTTTCAAACATGCTTAGGAAAGGCTCTTCTGGTTTCTATCTTCTTGTAAATAGATGGGAGCCTACAGGAGTCAAAGATTTTCAGACAGAAATTCACTGGTGGAGCTCAGAATAAAATGACACATCTTCCCAGATACACTCCAGAGATATTTATTAGATTCTGTCATAATCCATATGTTCTCTTCAAAAAATAGGAATAAAAACCAGCTGCCTTACAATAAATTCTAACTGCAGCATGAGTTAATTTTAAACTGATGTAACATTCAGTCAGTTTTCATTTAAAATGACAGTGGATATCTTTGCCAGAGTAAGTGTGGATTTGTAAAAACAGATGAGGGACAGTAAAATGTTTTTCCTTCAAGACAAATATTTCTTTATAACATGGAGCTTTTGGATAATAGGTATTTGTTCAAGTGAAGAAAGACTTTACATTCATCACCATGATGATGTATTACTAAAGTCTGTACGTTTGGACTCTGTCAGGAGCCCCTCAGGGATGTGGCAGAGCAGAGATTGTAAATGGTTCCTGATGCCAGCTCTTCTGGCTCAGGTCCTGAAACAACATTCTGGTGCTGGTGGCAGGGGGTTGGTCAGCATGGCCAGACTCTTGATGTGGTGCCTGCTGACTCCAACTGCAGGTGTCAAAGAAAGGAGGGAAGTACCAGGCTAGATTACGTTTATTTGTTTATTTCTAGTATTTTAGTCTGAAAGAATTGCCTCTCTGAGGTTCCAAGTGACTTAGACATTTTCAAATATCACCCCCTACAAACAGTAAAAAATAACAAAAATACAGGTTGAAGTAACCAAGACCCACATTTCTAAATACAGCAGGCAACCCACTAATACTCCTCATTCCTACCATTCAAACTGCTCTCAGCTTCCTAGAAAACCACAAATGACTGAGGAATAAAGTAAGCTTATAGTATGTCCCAGAGATCAACAGCTTTGACTGTGCTAGCCCAAGAATGCAATCATTGAAGGAAAAAAAGTCTGGCATGTCTTGGCACACATACTTGGCAACAGTATGGCATGTCAGAGAGACTGGGACAGATATGACCCATTCTCATATCTTAAAATGATTTCAAAATGGTGTTTCATCTTAGGTCTCAAAAATAGCTGATCAGACCAATAACTTTCATATATCCTCTCTGTTTGAGACAAAGGTTTTTTTATTTGCTTCACTCCTTGAACTTCTATCACAGTTCCTATAGTGTTACGCCCTCAATCCTTAATCATGGTTTTATGCTTGGTAGCACGGCTGACAAAAACAACAGTGCAAAGACTGTCTATATTCAAACAAGACAAACTGAATGGTCCATACAAAAGCTCCAGATTAGGTTTGACCAGTCAAGAGAGAAGTTTGGAAGTCATCATTTCCTAGATTTCCTAGATGAATTGACCAGCTTAATGTCTAGAACTGGTCTTAGTGCCATATAATGTTAACAACTGTGGAGAAAGAATTAGAAACAGAAAGCATAATTATGCCAAAGCTTGATGTTCCAATCTTTTGAATACCCTCTGCATCCTGCACTCCATTGAACTACACAAAGGTGGTTAGAGGCATAAACTGACTGCCATGTAGTGAGAGGCAAAGTAGAGTAGAAGCTTCTTCTGGGAAAAGAATTGTCTCTGAATTCCCATAAAATATGATAGGAGACTCTGATAGAGTTCTGTAAGATTAACAAATAGGGATAAGCAAAGAGAGAATGATTATTTTCCATAATAATAGTGCACTAAATCTAATTATTAGGCATTGCATTGAAAGGAAATCAAAGGAGGAATGTTTTGACTTAACAAATAGGTAAATTATGGAACTTACTGAAACAGAATGTTGAGAAGGCCAAAGACCTGTACTGGCTCACAAAGGGACCAGAGAAGTTCCTAGAGGGTAGATTCATACTAAATTGCAAAGTCAGAAAACCCCTAAACTGTTAATGTCTGTGAATTATGAAAATATGCTAAGGAGTGGATTGCTTCCTGAAACTTGTATTATACGCTCTTCCCTATTGCAGCCGACGGCATGAAAGACTCTGTAGTACTTTTTAACCTAAGTTGACTTGGGTTCAAAAAATAGGGGAAGTCTTCTGTTTCCAAGTGGGAGGTGATGTGTAAGCATCAATTAATGAAACAGGTCATAAACATAAAATGCAAAACCTATTGCAATTTTTAAAAAGTAGTTCTGGTGAATAAGCAGAAATGGACATGCTGACATGGATAACTCTGCTATCCAAAAAATAACATGCAACATTTGCTTTTCCTTGTGGTGAGTAAACTTATCCTTGAGTGGATGCCCTATCTTTAAAATAATTCCAGCCAAGAGTGAATTCAGATAATGTTACTTACCAGATTGATAAAACAAAAAGGTTTTTTTGGGGGTGCAAAGGCAAGCTGTGTTTAACTATTGGGCTGGTTGGCAATACAAAAGGATTTTATTTTATTTTCCTTTTCTCCTTGTGTCCATTTTCTGTCTCTCTCTTTGTATTTTCTTTCTCAAATGCACTGTAGAAAATCCATGCAGTTTCAGATCTCTGGATTAGGCACAACCCAGCTTATTCTTGCCCTTCTTGTTAAAGAACTGCAGAAAAATGTGGTTGTTCAAGACATTTCCTTGCTTGGATCTATTCAGTCCCTTTGCCCCATAATAATAGAAAACCGTGATTTTTCATAAAGCATCTTCTGTAGCTAATTCTTATGAGGGTGGAAACTTCTGGGCAAAAGACTGCACATTTCATACTAAAAGCTCACATCAACACCTTCACAAATATTTTGGCACTGCTCTGTAAAATATTACTCAGTCTTTTCCAGTGGTCTGCTGGCTTGATATGGTGTACATTGTCAAAAATAACCATCAGTGACTTAGTATTATTGGTAAAGCAATAAGGAAAAAAATGTTAAAAGACCATCTAAATGCACAGTCCTTATTTGAATGGGAAAAATATCCACTTCTATGACTAGCTACTCCACATTGCAGTAATACGCAAGTGAGTACGAAGTGTCATAATTTAAATCAGAGAACACCGTTACTTTCTGAGGTTCCAGATTTTCACTGGAAGCCTGTTGAATGAGGTGGTTTATGCTGAAAGGTACACCATCTGAAAAGGAGTGCTCTGTGTCTCCCTTCTTTCTAAAGTCTGAAATGTAATTTGCAAGTATACAAGGGTCCTGTGATGGGGGGAGCACTGCAGTACCTTGGGGGAGAGAGAACCAAAGGTTCTAACTGAACATTGTGGGCATTTAGGAAGATCACAGCAGGGGGAGTGGGATAGAATTCAGGTCTAATGGCTTCTTGATCATCTACTGTAGGCATTGCATTTTATATTTTATTGTGTGCTAGCTGTACAGAGATGCTGTTGCATCCACTTGTTCCAGATAAACTTGTTAACTAGTTCAGAGGAGGCTGGTAACACATGTTGCACAGGAAGTTGTATTGCTTTTGTCTTTGAAACTTACCTACCTGTCTACGAAACCTATGCAGGAAACCCTCCTAAAACCATTAGAAGTCTTAACCAGTGCAGGAAGCTCTCTGGATTTACAGTATCGTGCGGGTCAGTGCTATCAAGTTTTGAACACTGTGGTTTCAAGGGCATGATGGCCCTCTCTCAGGAAAATATTTAGCAAATGACTGTGATGCTCATGCCACTGTTCTTGTATCTTAGCCTCTGAGTAGCAATACTTTTCTATTACTTGGCTGGATAACAGCGTTATGCTTCCCATTGATGCAGGGCATATCATTAGCAGAGCCTCAGCTGTCTAAGTATCTTGACAGAGACCTTGGTTTTCTGAGCTTTCCATGGTGGCCTGCATCCATGCTGATGCTAACACATGACCTGGTAAAAGAAGCTTTCAATTTTGATTAAGGCAAACCACATGAAGAAATATCAGATGGAATGTGGAGCTTGGACCATGCCTGTTATGAGAATGGACTCCTGTCCTTGAAAATTCAAATGAAAATGTTTATAAGGAAGTTGGTAAGGTAGAATAAATCCCTCTAATTGAGTAATCTAATCTTCCAAACAATCTTTCTCAATGCAATGCTATTTACTTTGGATTCAGAGTAAAAAGGGAGTTAAAGGACCAATGGGGCTTTGGGTTTCCCAGTAAAGTGGTGGCATTGTAGGAATGGGGCAAAGTATGAGATGGTATTTATGGAATATAAATATCTATTAATAAAGCATGAAAAGACAGCTATGCAGCAATGATCACTCCCTCACTGTGGGAATTCCTGTGGAAACACAATTCACATAAATTTTCACTCTTCTGTTTAATGCAAGATAGGATTAAATATGTTATAAAATTCTTCACGCATAAAGCGTAGGAAGATTGAGAAGAGCAGCAATTAGCAGCTGCCCCTACACAGGGAAGATCTGCAGCGCTCCAGAGGACAACCTGTGAACTGAGGACAACTCCCTGAACTAATGAGCTGTACATGCTAAAATTTCCTACTTTTAAATTCCTGCACCGTGAGATATTCTTCGGATGTTCAGAGGCTGGAGACTCTCACAGGCAGCCCCAGGACATAACCTCACTTTTCCCCATTCTCTCCTGCAGTCCTCTGCCCCTGCAGCACCCTTCATCCTAACTTCTCCACTCACCACTCACACAGGGCATATCTGGGAATCCACAGAGAGGAAGAACACGTCCCTACATCCCAACAGTCCATTTCTTCTTTCTGTAACACCTGTTATGGCTCCTGTTCTTGTACTCTGCCACATAAGATGTGATCATCTTTGCCTGCTTTTCCATTTTTGTAATCCACCTTCCATTGCTTAATAAAATTGTTCTCAGTGCCTGCAACCCTCTGAAGCCATAGAGGAGGGGGAAATGGTCATGACAGGAGAGTAGACAGCTTAAATTTTCACTGTTTAAGAGCCTGGGAGGTATCATTTGGGAGTGCTTTGTGGTAAGGAGAAGGTACATAACAGAATCTTCATTTACTTATGATAAAACCAGGACTGCATTTAGCTTCCCTTTCTAGTGCTGTGAGTTTGAGCCATGCACTTAAAACAATGGAGCTATTCCAAATTTACACCAATGCAAGTGTATCTTGATTTTGCATGTTTATTAGTGACTGTTAGTCACAGTTTAATTTTAAATGCATTAATTCCAGCAAGCCTTTTGTTTTACCACCCACTATTCACAGCAGAATTGAAGTGGTGGCATGTTTCCTTGCCCCAAAAGTGACACAGATGTTATGAAGATAAGCACTATGCAAACATTTCAATCTATGTTCCAGTGCTACTTGGATATTAAAATATCAAATCAGGTATAAACAATGTGAATTAGAGCGATTCCTACTTTAGAATAAATATCTGCCATGCAGTTATAAGGATTAACTGACACCCTAGTATTTGTTTAAATTGCCTGCCAGCTATGTTTTGCTCTTCTTTGAAAGATCCAACATGTGCATAATGCCTTCTGTTAAGTCTGGATGACTCTCTTAAATGGAAAATGCGCCCTACTGATCTCATTTGAAAAACCTGTTTGGACAAATATAGATTTACTGCAAAGCCATTTAAATTTCCTATCTATCCTTTCCACACTATGTTTACTGAATGTGACAAGTTTAAGTAGATCTGAAGTGGATGATATTTTTCATCACGTTGTTGCTTTAATTGTTATTATCCAAACTTCTGCTTAGTTTCCAAAATGAGCAGAAATGAAATGTAAAATATAGCTTACTGACTCAAAATACTAACGGGAGTGGTCTTCTGACTTAAAAAATAAGAAGTCACAGTTGTTTTCCCAAGCTTGTTGCATGGCCTGTCCCTAGAGGATGTAGGGAGCAGGTGGCATATTAGCTTTGAGCAAAGATGAAATCATTTTTAGGGAGGAACATTTTTGCCTTGGAGTTGGAAAAAGTGGTAGGTTTGGAGGTATTCTGGGTTGCATACAGGATGATAACTTACAGACTTATCTAGCTTGTGGCTTTTACTCCGTTTTTATCAAAAAAAATCAGAGCTCAGAGCCTGGAATTTTTGTTCATTTCTTCCACAAATGAAATAGTGGAGAATCGCTGCTTCTAGTCATTCTCACATGCAGAGTCAGTGGGGACCTGCAGGTCCTGTGGGAGGGATGGGTGAGGGGGGAGCTGGTGGCTTCCAAGAGAAATGCTGCAGCTTAGCACCATCTTCCTTTGCAGCATCCACCATGGGTTAAGATCTTAATAGGGATAGGTCTGAGCTCTCTAATGAGATGAAAAATGTTAAAGAGAGAATGATACTGGCTCCCAGAAAGTTCCCATTGACACTGAACTACTTCAATGACTTTTTTTTTCCCCAGCAGGTTATATGAACATTAAAGTACCATCAGAAATATCACATTTCAAGAATATTGAGGGGGGAGAAAACATTAAAATTTTTGTTTTAATGTAAAATTAATATCTCCAGTGACAGGGAAAGAACATTAGAGTATCTACACTGTAAGGAGAGATGCAAAGTGAATTTTAAATTTCTATATCATATAATAATCTGGTATTTCAATGTAGAATCTTTTCATGTTCTTGTGCAAAATTTACTATGGAAATGTCTATATCAGCAATGGAAAACTAGTAATACAGACTGAATGCAAACATCCAAAACAAGTATGACTTTATATGTAGCACATTTATTCTTCAGTGTACATTTTTCATCTGAGTTTTCTTAAAATATTTGAGGCATCATATGTGGCATTCATTGTATCTTAGTAAAAAAAAAAGTTTTATTTCCATTTCAATCATTTATGTTTTCCTTTACAGTGCAAAATGCCTTCTCTAGTCAAGGTTGAACCATCTATGAACATATCAAACATTTAAGATAAAAATATGCAAATCAGACTGATTATTCATAACCTGTGAAACAACCTGACTATAAAGTCATCCTATCAACACATCTGGATTTCTAAAACCCAGCAGTTCAATTAATTTTGTTGTGTGACCAGAACAACAAGAGACTCATAATGTGGTGACTAATGATGAATTTCATGATTGGAAAAGCCTAACTGAAAAATCTTTGTCTTTAGAGTGTGAGATAAATTAGACAGCTGTAACTCTTTACTGCTACTGCAACTGCTATTTTGAATAATTATTTGTGTTATCGAAGCAATTAGGAACAATGACTAACTATGACTGCACCATGTGAGGAGTCCTCATCTGTCTCCCTGTCCCTCAAGTAGAGCCTGTGCCCCAAAGAGCTCACAGTCCAACTGCAAGACAACACTAAGAGGTCCAGTTACATAACTCACTTCTGGGAGCCATCTCAGCAAAGGAGGACTTTGAGAAAAGACTCCAAGGTATCTTTATAGGGAGAAGGATATAAAATTTTGCTGTTCTTGTGAGAAAGCATAGAATTATTTGCTTCAAAATGTTCCCAACAGATGAGATTGCAATTGCATACTGCTGGGACTCAGTTTAGTGGTGAAAGAGATGTATAAGTAGGCTGGAAGCAGGGTATGATGGCTTTGAAAATTAAGGTAAGTATTCTTTATTTCATATATAAAACAGAAGTGAGTAACCCCCTACAGGAGTTTATACACTCAAAAGGATAAACTAGGCAGATTATCACAACAAGATATCCCCAAAAGTTATGATGGTACTGTGCGTTATTTGTCAAGGCTAGAGAGAAGAAAATTGTAACAACCAAACAGAGAGATTGATTGACTTTTTGGGTGTCTGGATAATTTTGAAAGCCCATTAGAGTTGCCATACAAATAAAGCATTAAAGTATGGTCTTGAGAGAGAATCTCCAGTAGAAACCGCAACTTAAGTCAAGGAGCAGTTGATTGCCTCCTCAGCAATCACAAAGTATTGTACTATTTCCTTTAACTTTATTGAACCTGACTGGCAGATAAAATGAAGCATGTGGTTCCTTTTAAAGTCCTAGGAAAAAACCTAGCTTGCTAGGTACACACAGGTGATGTAAATCAGCAAAAATTAATTCTGATGCCTGAGAGCAGAGGTTTAAAACCCTCCCAGCCTAAATAGGGAGAATAAGGTAAGAGCAACTCTAAAGTGAGAAGTAAACATTCAAAACAGGACAGGTGTGCTACTCCACTAAATTAGAAGAGGACCAAGATTTTCTTTGATTGCCACTAATTGGGTGCTATTGGTCTGTTATTTTGGTTTAGTAAAAAATAAAGTATTTTGCAATCTGATATTTGAACTATTGAAGTAGCCTTGGACCTTCTCCATATAACTGACCTGGGGCTAGACATGTCTAAGCTAGAAGATGACAGAATGACTGCAGCTTCAGTTTAGACTAAAACTGTAGGATACATGATTTCTCAACACAGAGATGGCTGATGAGTTCATGGATTAGGTTTTCTAAGAGAAAAAAAGACTCATGCCCCTGCCAGACCCCTCTAATAGACAGAAATAGGGTAGAAAAACACCTACTTACATAAAAGAGGAAAAGATCAATGCTAATATTGTATCTAGTGCAGAATGCATGCAGAAGTGGGGAGGTGTGAGAGTTCAATTAAATGTGAGAAGGTAACGAACTATGGAGGCAGTTGCAGTTTGTTTTGGTCATTGGAAAATCTGGTCACACTGAAGGACATCTATAAGACAAATATGAAGACTAAATGTCAGAAATGGGTCTGGTTTGATTTCTTCATTGAAGAAATGAGTCACTTATTGATAAAGGAAAGTGATGGATGAAAAGATTCTTCAGTTATGTTAGTAGAAGTCAGGGAAGAGGACAGGGAAAAAAAAGCTGGGGGAGCAATGGAGACACAAAATGAGTAGACAAAATCATTAGGTCAAAGAAGAGATAATGAGTGATTTCACTCAAGATCAAATAGTTTTCGGAGAGGAATTTTAATATGTATGCTAGTTTGGCTGGGGTAGACTTAATTCTCTTCACATTGGTTGGTATGGGGCTATATTTTGGATTTGTGCAGAACACAAGGTTGATAATATAGAGCTGTTTTTTTTTTTTTATTTCTGAATAGTGCTTACCTAGAGCCAAGACCTTTTCCACTTTTCATACTACACTGGTGAGTAGGCTGGGGATGCTTGGGAAACTGGGAGGAGACACAGCTGGAACAGGTGATCCAAACTGACGAAAGGGATATTCCAGACCATATGACATCATGTTCAATATAAAAAGTGGGAGGAAGAAGGAGGAAGGG
>WEIV01006975.1:167565-208390 GCA_013390005.1 Calyptomena viridis
CACCTGCCTGCCCATGGGAAATAGTGACTTAATTCCTTGTTTTGCTTTCCTTTGTGTGTATGGATTTTGCTTCCCTATTAAAATGTCTTTATCCCAACCCATAGGTTTTCTAGCTTTCACCCTTCCAATTCTTTCCCAGATCCTTCTGACAGCAGAGTGAGCGAGATGCTGTGTGGTGCTTCATTTTTATCCAGAGTTAAAATATGACACTATGCTAACTGATATATTGAGATACAACCTCTTAAATGAACAGACCTGACTGAGGTTGAACAAATATATCAGACAGAAGCAGCTGTTGTGTTAAGGGAAAGAACCCTCTCCAGACAGGTTTCCTGTTCTCCTGTCCCTCAAGGCAGCGTGCTCTTACTCCACATAGAACTCACATGAGTTGTGTGGTTCCGTAACAATAAGCACGGGAGGAAAGCGCAATCCTGTGGTTAAAAGCTTCCAGCCAAAAATAAAAACAAACAAAACAAATCCCCCCCCCCAAACCCTATTGCTTTCAGTAATTTCTACAGCACGTTAAAGTCATGTCCTTGTATTTAATCAATTTGACTCTTCCATCTCTATCATACCCATCACATCAAGTAAAGAACTTAGAAATTACAATAACTTCTGGCCAATGGCTAATGAAAGTTTGGTTAAAACAACACGACATTAAGGACATCCTTTTATGTCACGCACAAATTATTCACCACTCACTGTCACATTGCAAGTGTGTATCTGGGGGAAATAGGGCAGTTTCTTAGCTGCAGAAAACTGTTACATTGGGATACTTGAATGGGGGACACTGTCTTCTGTGATTTGGCTATGTACACTCTTGAACTCAGACCAGAGTCACATTTTAAGTTAATGATGTAGAAAAATATATTAGTATTTAATTCATGTCTGGAAAGTCCACTTATGAGTGAATCAGATATTACCATACCTTCATAAGTGGCATTTATGTACCAAAGTGAAGCATTTGAAGGACAATGGATCATTCATATTTCTGAGCCTCTAACGTTAATTGGCTGTCAAGACTGTGTAGTCAGTCAATCTCAAATTAGTTCTACATTGAAATATCACTAATCTAAAAGGGAATTGTTTGCAATATGTCGATGTGAAGAAACTGCAAGAGGATTTTTGAGTAGACTACTGACAGCTTTCAGTGACAGGAGGAGATCCATTAGCTGGTGTTTATTTCGTAACAATATGGAGACCTGGATGTATTCATAATTTGAATGGCAGGGAAGAGGTGACCTGCATGCCAGCACAACCTTGTCCTACAAAACACAAATGATGGAGAACCAATAGGGTAAAATCAGGCTTTGCTACCCCTACTCTAATTCATTTCTGAAATCACTAACTTGAATTGTCTCTTGTGTCACTCATGAGGGTGTAAATCAGAAATAAGCCCAACCCTAGTGATACCGAGTTCTACAGGGGTAAGAGCAAAGTTACTCTTCCTCAGAAAAGCATCCACATTCCTGTGGTTTAAATATGTTTCCTAGAAATGAACTATCATAGTTTTTCTTGTTTCAGTCCAGTTTTGCCAATTGAAAACCAGCCTTGGGTGTGCACTGCACAGAGGCACAGAAACTGGAGAGGCTGACATTATATTTCACATTACTATGAATTATATTTTTGTAAGAACTGGAACAGGAAGAAATCTTTTCAATATAAAGACATTATATTATGATTGCTTTGCTCTTAAAAGATTATCTGAAGAAAAAAAAAGCCCCAAATTGTGGTATTGGAATAAGTCATTTATATTAATTTCCTACTCCAAGTAATGAGCAAACATTAAACTAAGGAAACTGGAAACTAGAATATTTAAAGTACTCAATAAAAAGAATAAAATCACATTTCTTGAATAGACCTATTGTTCTTTAAAAGGATCGAAAAAAGGCAACTATCATAACTATTCATTGCTCTCTATAAAAGTAAAATATTTTTTCATTATAAAGAAAATCACTGCAAAGACTTAACTTAAAGTACTTTAACTGACAAAACTAGACCATTTTCTTACCCCTCGAAATAAAAAAGCTTAAGAATTATATACGAGCTTAATTTGTTATATGAAAAGACTTAACCTCTTTATCTCTAGAGAATTCTTATTTCTCAAGCTATTGATGTTGTATTTCATATACTGTAGGCATGTGTGAGTAGGCACGTAAACTTTTTCTTGTACATTATTTGGGACAGAAATTAGGCATGTGATGGCTATATATTAAAACAGAGCTCTCACGAGGGTCAAAGATTATTTTGACATAATTTCAGATGTATATTTAGGGTTCACCTTACTAGTTAAGGACTGGATTGTAGGCATCTTTTGCATGGATGAACAAAGGCAGGGGGAACAAGGATAGTCATCTTTGTGTGGCCCATACAATTGCACTTACTTAGTTTAAGGAAGGAAGTGAGGTCTGTGACCCTGCCTTGCTCCGCACTGTGGAGGGTACACCATCCTAAAGGCAAACATTAATTGGAAGCCTGTTTCAGTTAGAAAGAGAAAGGCACAAAAATTGGTTTATGTGAAGGAAGAAGAAGGAAAAGCAACGGGGAAAGCCAGTGGGGGTAGGCAGTTAGTGGAAAGCCCTGAGTGTAATGTCTGTGTTGCTCAGGGCTGTGGTGAAGGCAGATTTTTAACCCGATGTGCTAGGACAACACAACACCACCATGTAGCCAACTTTTTTGAAGGGCTGACAGTGTAAAATTCTTGGCTGCAGAACAGCTCTGGACAGATTTGAAGAGAGAGGGAGAGAGAGAATGGGTTTATGTTAATTGAAGTTTTGGGCATACAACTCCTACTCTCTGTTGCATTTTTAGATAATATACCTTTGAAATGGGTATCTCATAGACCTTCTCCACTGCCTCTTCTCTGCCTGCTGACCAGCATCCCCACCCCTGTAATGGGTACTCTCCAGCTGCCCCTTCATGCTGGGTGCAGCTGGTGTTGCATTATTCCCTATAATGTACCCTTCTCTTGCTATTGCTTGAAAAAGTCATTAAAAAACCTCCAAGAGTCTACCTTTTCTTTTTTTTTTTTCTCCCCCTGCTTACAGCTTTGCTGCTGTTAGCCCTTCATTTCCTCTGGAAAGGGTTTTCAGATCCAAGTGTCTTTCAAGAAATATCAACTGGAATATTATCTGAAGAAGACAGCTGGTTTATTGTCCTTACCTGATATAATCAGGTAAGTACAACTTGCAAGTACACTTGCACATCTGTTACATATTTATGTGTTAAGGGTTCCTCCCCTGCCCCAAAGTGACTGAATTTAGAGATATTCTGCAGGTGACTAGTTTGCATGCTACAGAGGCAGAATGAAGTGTGAACAGTTCAATTGCCAGCAGGGAAGAAAAATTATTATAACCTGCATGGTTTATAAAGCTTTATATTTGGAAATTTTACACTCTTACCCCAGCTTTCCAGGTAATTAATTGGTGATTGGGAGCCAATGAAGGAAGTGGATGACTTTTGGTACTCATACACTGTATTTTACTTCCCACGCACGTCTATATTGTAACCAAAAGCACCTGAACATAAAAGACTCTGCAGCATCTTCAGAAACATCAGTGAGTCGTGGTAAAATAGCTGAACCTTGAGTCAGCCCCTTAGGAGCTGTTATAAAACCATTTTTGTGAAGTAAAGTAGAAGAATGGGTGGGAAAAAGAAAAACAGATTTTGTCACTCCCGAAATATGCTCAGATTCAACCTTCACTAACCCCATTGTGTAAAACATACCGAAAATTATTAAGAGAAAGCTTGCAAGTGTAAATATACTTATTCTCAATGAAATCAACACCATCAAACTGATTTGTAACTATTCCCTTAATACTGCTATAAACTTTACTGCAGTGAAAACACTGGCTATACAGATTGCTTTCCTCTTCCTCAGGATGTGTTTCACCTTTGTGGCATTGCCACCATAAATCTCATGGTCCAACAACCCCTTGTCTGCAAGTGATTTCAAGCACTATCATAAAAACGAAACAGACAGACTTAATTTGAGTTCCAGACTTAAGGAAACTCAACTAAAATATTAGCATAATTTCACTGAAGACGGAGGAAATTGTTAAAATATGTGTATTAGAGAGTGTCTGCAATTCAATACATCTCTTAGCTGGCTCTTGGGTGCCACCCAGTGATTGATTTAACAGCAGGTTTGTAATGGTGTCTGTGGTGCACCACAGGCCATGTTAAGAAGCAGCACTGATCATAGGAGATCAGAAACAAGAATGTTAGGAAGTATAAGGAGATTCATGACATGTTAAATCTGAACCTGTGGATAATAAGCTCTGTCTGATTGATTTAGCGCGTGGAGAGTTGCTATGTGGAACAATGCTCCTATTTGTTTCACATGGGGACTGACTGATTAGGCAAACGTTGTGCATGTTTCTTCCTGAAAGAAATTAAGGAAGCTTGTAGTCCTCTGATTCTTTGTACTTTTTTCTGTCTGAAAATATGTAGTTATTGTTTTCAGATCATAGTGGTGTTCTGCTTTTCACTAAAATAACAAAGCTGTTTTCATGCAGAAAGACTACATACTTTTCTGAGGATCATTCTTTAAATGATATAAAACAATTGGAAAAAAAGTATTAGTTAAATACTAAAAGAGATGTGATGGAAATCTGGTAAAAGAGCTGGTCCTGAAATTGAAAAGTACTTTCCAGTGATACTGCATAACAATCTGCCTTTGTCCCAAGAAAAAGTGATGATATGCAGATTGCTGCCCTGGTTCAGAGGTCTTCACAGGCTATACTTGACAACAATTCACAAATATTGATGTGAAAAATACTTCTCCTACGGAGAGATATTTAATCTCACAGAAAAGGTGCAATGAGTTCTAATAGTTGAGTCAGAAAGATGGGGCATATTTTTCAAAGTGGAGCAATTGAAACAATCTCTCTCCAAGCATGGCTGATTCATCAATACTGGAGTTTTAACTGAGAGATGTCTTTCACAAAGTGAAGCTGCAGCTGAAACCAGGATGGAAGTAGAATTAAATTACCAAAACGAGCCCTTCTTGTCTCAAAAGTTATTGCTCTTTAAAGTAGGAGAAAAGATTGCACAGGGACAATGCAAAAGTTTTACCCTGTGTGTCAGCAGTGTCTGGCTGCTGTGCTACATACCAGCATCCTTGCAACTCTCTTCCCTAAAATAGTTTGCAGAAGCTTAATATTTTACATACTACTTCTCCCTTTGAAAGGTAGATACTCTCTCCAACCTAAAACTGGCAATCTCTTCTCTTTCTCTTATGTTCGTGTTAGCTGGGGTAGGTAAAAGCTACCAAATTAATAAGTTAATTAAGTATACATGAATGCCAGGAAATGAAAGATTATGGCCCTAATTTCAAATACCGTAAAACAGCATGTTCTTTGTGGTTTCTTAGTTTATTGGTTAAGGAGACAACTTTATCCAGACATTTAGCATGAGATATAGTGTTTTATACGTTTTTTTCATTACAGAAGTCAGTTTGATAGAATGAAATAGAAGCATATTTTGAGTAGACTGGTAAGTGACCAGCAGGTCCAATGTTAGCACCTTCCCCTTCCAAGCAAAGAGGGAGGTTTTGAATTGAATACCTTTGGACTGCAAGGAGAGAACAGGATTCTGTCAGCCTAATCTCATTATACATGTAGCCATTACAGTCAAAATGAGTTTCCTCTGTCTTAGTTTGGGCTGGAGTCAAAGCTAGTTCTCAGAGGAAAAGGGTCATTACATTAAGGTAGTAAGTTACTAAATCGAGCTTCCTATTATACTGGGGTATGTACATTTATGTTGTCTTTAACCATAGGGAGATGAGATGAATAATTCGGGTATTGTTTACTGACTGAAGTCAGACATTATGTTCTGGTGAATGAAAAAAAGGGATAGACAATAAAATGTAATATATGAAATGTTGATTGTACAAGAAATGTGTTGGGACCCAGCTTTTGTTCAGAATATCCCCACACTTTGAGAAGATGCAGCACTGGGCCAGCAATTTGTGGCTATGACTTATTTTAATGAAGTGAAATGAATAAATATATGTTATAGAAATCAATATTCTTTTGGCCACGATCCTACAAACATATGTGAATAATTTTGTGCATGTGAGTTCCATTAGATTATTCATATGCACAGTGTTAACTCAGACATGTAAGTGTTTGCATTATTGGAATTGCAGTTTATGGATGTTCACAAAGAGCCAAAATCTACAAGGAAAAGCTCAGATACCAAAAATGTTCATGGAAGTGAGTATTTGTGCAGAGGAATACAACCCTTTTGTGCTCACACACATGAAGTTGCTTAGAGGCTTCTGCAAACCCCTTTGGAAATCAAGAAAGGATAAGTCTCACATGTAGTAATATTTTACATGCTAAAAATATTTAATTTGATCAAGCATAATTAAATATTAATTAATTTGATGGCCAACTGGGAAGCCTTTTATTAAATCTGTACTATATTTGATATACCATTCCTAAGTATTGTACCATTCAAATCAATTCAAAATGTCTTATTATTATTAGCCTTTGCATCAGGCTGTAAGAAATTTTCAGTCATCTC
Source organism: Calyptomena viridis (assembly GCA_013390005.1). Taxonomy (NCBI): domain Eukaryota; kingdom Metazoa; phylum Chordata; class Aves; order Passeriformes; family Eurylaimidae; genus Calyptomena; species Calyptomena viridis. The sequence continues at coordinate 174,097 of WEIV01006975.1, forward strand.
TGACTAGATTCAGTATAAAGAAATTCTAGTTAATGAACTCTAATTTAAATGAATACATTATTGCCTAGCAGTGGCTTACTACTGCAACACTCGCTTCCACACTTCTTTACAAACATGCAACCAATTGCAACATCATGATGAGAATACATTTTTGTGTTGAAAAATCAATCATACAAAAGTAACTCACCAAAGAACCCGTTTATTTAAGGTTTCATAACCTGTAGACTTAAAATAGCTTTCAGATAGGGTTAAATGGTGCATTGTTGCTGTGTGGCTGACAGGAGGCATCAGGCAGCCCTGGGACCAGGTCAGCTCTGGTGCTGTGCTGTCCTTGCCATGAAGTTTGGCTTGTGCTTGGTGCTGGGAAGGATGCAGTTCTGATATGAAAGTAAAGATACAGAGGCAGTGTGGGGCAAGGTGGACTGTGCAAGATTTGCGGCACCGATCCAGGAGACCTGGATACAGGTACAAAAGGAATTTTCAGGGTAATGTGAGGAAAATAACATCCTCTGTTGTCTTTTTCTATCTTTCTATGAAAAAGGTAGTCATAATGGTGCTTTTCTATCATATGAGGGCAAAGAGCAGAAGCTGAAGAAAGTTCTTTCTCTTCAGGTAGGTGAACAGTGCATCTGTCATTCAAGAATCAGGCAATATCCCTAATTAATTAGGAAACTGAATTTGAAAATAGTAACTAAAGTTACAGGCCACATAAAAGTCCAGTCAAGGTACAAACCACCAGTCTTCTGCTGAATTTTGAGTCAAAGCCCAATGAGTGTAACTGTATATTAGTTTGATGACATTTTGTGTGTGACAAAGAGAAGAGAAACTTATAAGGCCAGGAAAAAGAATTGGAACAAGCCCTATAAGTGGCTGATTAAGGTGAAGTATGAAGAAGAATTTTTTCAGTTCTGTTCTGGCATAAAGAGGAACAGAGTTCTCTGTAAAAAATCTTCATTTTGCTCTTTGGCCATTGACTGCAAGGATAAGGGATTTTGTATACTCTTTGGAAGTGAAGAAAAATCATTGGATTCTGTTATAGAACCGTAAATCACATAATATCCATCTTCTCAAGCGAAAAAAAAAATTGTAAGAAATTAAATCTTGTTGTGGTAGAGATGAAAATGATTTGTCAGATTTAGGAGTATGTAAGAGCACAAACACTATGGGGCTGCTCTCTGATAGTATCTACTCTGGCTCAAGACAAAGGTAGTAGCTGTGTACCTAGGTTACTTAGTCATCCACTCAGTGACCATTGAGAGTTTTCAGTCTCTCTGTCCATGCAGAACCAGGCCAAAGCTGTAGAAAACTGAATGCAGGACTACAGCAAGCTTCCTCCTGTACAGAACAGCCACCAACGCTTCTCGGAGGCAGTGTTTCACCTCAGCCAAGTCTAACTTAAAAAGGTGTGATAAATATACTGCAAATTCCTCAGTGAAATATGCTTTAGATCAACTTGTTGTTGAACCATTGTTTATCCTTGAGAAATCCTTTGTTAGCAAAAAACTTTCCTCCTATCTCTCCAACATCTGCTAACTGAAAGTGCTGAAGTCCTTTTTTCCTTTCCCAGTTTTTCAAACTAATATTGATTTTACTTCAGCTATAAATAGTTCACTGGGAAAATGTCATTCAGAGGTGCCAGCTGACTAAAGAAGAAAAAGGATAGTATAAAACACAGAGTAGAACTGAAAATTAAATTTTGATATTATTCTGCTACTCTCAGTGGATTATGTTAAATTTTACATGGAAGAAAGTATGTATGATAAAATGTTTCTATGATTCCTTTTAATTCTACAGCTGAGCAAAATTTTGTTGGAGAAGACTGTTTTTAAAACTGAAAAAACATAGCAGATTTATTTTAGTTTTGTCTACCAAGATCCATACAGTTCATGGTAACTTTGCAGTTAGGCATACTGAAAAGGCACCAAATTCAATAGAGTCTGACCCTCAGTCTGACAGTTTTCGGGCTAGCATGAGGTATATTTAAAGCAATACTCATTTTACTAGAATACCACACTACATTTGCTCCTACCACATGAGATCACGAGCCTTATGCCATTAAATGTGCCTGTGTTGTCTATTAAAACCTTCTTCCAGAACAAATCTCCCTCCTTTTAGAAATAAGACTTCCTCCCTCCAGTTGCTGCACCCTGGCCTGCCTTGAATAGTCCCTTTCCTGGTGGCAGGAACCTTGCTCGAACCAGGACTTTTTCTCTACTTGGAACTAAACCGTGAGTGTAACAAAGTTCACTGTTCAGGCCATTCCAGCAGTAAGTAAAGTGGTTCCCAGCAGTATACTGCCTGCCTTGACTGACTTGTGTTATGTTTGCTTTGCCTTTTCAGCTTTCTCCCAGGAAGGGAAGTTTAGACACAGAATGTTTTTTGGATATGGCTTTATTTATTTCAGTGTGCACAAGACTGTCTATCTGATATTAAGGGTGGCAAGGTTCAAGGAGCTTGCATTGGAGGTAAGGAGAACAGAGCAGGGCCATATCTTTAGTTTTGAAAGGAATTTTTTTCTACCTGTAGATGAGTTTTACAGTCCTATGAAGGAAGTTATGATGTTTTGAGTTATAGTTGTATCGGCAATTATCTTGTATAAAGCAGTGCTTGAAATACAGAGAAACATGCTCACTAAAAACCTTATGGATATTTGCTGAACATTTGAAGTAGTAAATATCTTTGTTTTCCTGGATAGTCTGTGGGAAATTAATGTCTGTATGGGTCACGTCAAAGACATGCTAAATTTACTAGTGGCTGTGGCTTCTTGGTCTTCTAGCATTCTGGAAAAGGTCCAGAGCTGAATACTTAGGAATGGCACTGGTATAGAAAATTACTTCATATGATACTGCTCCCTGTCTTATGGCTTCTGGCAATTTACTGCTTGGGGATTTCATGGGCTGAAAGCTGAATCTGCATTGTTGTACTTTTTAACTGTTGGCAGGCTTTTGTTATGTACATTTGTTCCATCTACTTATTAAACAATTCATATTTTTTATATTTACTATGTCCTATGGTAATTGAATACAAAAAAATTACTTTTGAGATTGTTTCTTTTAAAACTTTTGACTGGTCATTTTTCTTGGTGGGCCAAATTTCTGTGTGAGGAAGGAGAGCAGAAAACAAGCCTGATGTGCTGTTGTGGTTTTAAGTAGCCAGAGTTTTTTATTAGCGGGGGGGGGGGCTAGGAGAGAGGCTTCTCTAAGAAGCTGCTGGAGTTTTTCTCTGCTCTAAGCTAGCCAAGGTCAGCCGACAACACCTCTGTGATAACATATTTAAGAAGGAGAAGAAAAAAAAAACTGGGCAGAACATCATGGCGGCTTAAGAGAAAGGAGGGTGGGAAGTTTGATTAACACCGAGGTTGGAGAGAGGAGAAAAAGAAGATGCCTTAAACACTGAAATAGGGCCCCAGAAATCTGTGAGGAATCATAGGAGTGAAGATTCGTCTGTTAACCTGTGGAAAGGCTGGAAGATTTTTCCACGCTGGAANCAAACTTCTCACTCTTAAACTCTTAAGCTCTGATTTTAGTAGTAGTAGTAAATACTTAACATTCTAAGTTAGAGCCTGTTTTGCTTGTGTGAAGTAGTTAATAAACAGTTGCTTGTAATCCTTATCACAAAAGTCAAGGGTTTTTTTCCCTTCTCTGAGAAATTTTAGATCTATGTGTGGGCTCTCGGCTTTTAGCCAGAATCAAACCATAGCATGTGCTTATACCAGCCAGTGTTGGTTGAAAGCTACACTCTACAGTTCTGAATTTGGTTTTAATTAGTGCATTATTCCCATAGCCCTGGGATGAATCTAAAAATTAACAGATAAAGGGATATAAACAAATGCAAATGAAGAGAGAAGTTCATGTTGCTCAGTCCTCAATTTAACAAGTAGCACTGAGAGCTACTTTAAATAAATTCTATAATTCCTTGTGATCATAGATGGATTAAATGATCCATCCTTGAACCTGCAAGATTATAGTCCACAACTGAAATCTCTCGTAGAAATGAATTTCTTCGGGATCGCCTGAAATGGAGAGCATCCTCCTAAAGATATCAGAGGGAAAGAAATTAAGACCTCTCTCCAGGTTTCTTAGTTGAAAAGTGGATGGGGAATAAGAGAATTCCTTCCCATCTTCCAAGGCTGTCCCACCTCCAAAGGCAAGCAACATCTTTGAGACAGTTAAGGCTGGTTGGACCTGAAGATTTTGGTTCTGCTTGGGCCATTCTATGTGTTTTGGGTTTAAAAAAAATAAAAAAGTTAGTGCTGAACTAGATTTTTCATTGTTTGAGATATTTTACTAGTAAGTATCACTGCACCAAATCTCTGTTTTTGACCTCAACAACTCTGAATTGAATGTGTTTTTCTTCAGAAAAACTCTACTGCTTCTTGTTCCATAGTTTAAATACAGATTTATTGACCATGTCCCTTACAATAAGGAATATAAGTGTATAATTTATCTCTCACTTCAGTTACTATTTGAGAAATTCTACTGTAAATTAGTTTGAACGAAACCTTTCATTTATGAGTGTCCTCCGTAATATGGTGCTGACAAATGGCTAGCTAATAACTGAGACCAGACCATCTACCAACTCAGCCCAGGCCACTGAGTGACTGACAAATACTAGACACATGCAAGTAAGAAGTCTTATTTCGCTCTGCAGGTCTTCAAATCTGTCCAGTTGTCTGTCCTCTATGCTTTTTATTGCCATGCAACATTCAAAACTGGAAAAAATCTTCCATTATGTCTAACCACATACACTGCCCAAGCATTTTTGACAAATATTTTCAACTGCAGTGGCAGTGCTGAGCTTGAATACTGCCTACTTCCACAGTTATATCTGTTATGTTGTTTCTGAATTTAAAGGCAATAAAGAATTAATTGAAGAAAAATCACATAAGCAGAAAGCAGTAAGATAGTGTGTCTCCTCCCTGTATCAATATATTGGTACCTCTACTGGGAAGATTAAGTCAAGTTATGGAAAAATCAATACTGGCTTCAATAAAGATTCCTGCTAAAATCAACACTAGACCTTTGTGTTGATCTCTGGCAGCTAGATAGAATAGTCTCTTTCACTTATCTCCTGCTCCACACAAAATAACTTGTACGTCACTCTGATGCAGGGTGTATTATACCAAATCAAACCGACCAATTATACAAGAGTATAGTATACAAGAATACAAAACAAAATATACTATGTTTAAAGTTGAAAAGGTAAGATATATATGAAAACAAAAGTGAGGTTAATGTTCATAATGTTTCTGTTCATTGAAACTGTATTGAAATGAATGAGAAGAGTTGAATGTCTACTCAAATTTAAACCTGCCCCTTTGAATGTTTTATTAGTGAATCCTGCCTATTGGAATTCTTATATCCATTTATTAGGTTTGTTCTTCAGAAAGCTCCACAGCCTGTTTTATAAGACAGTATCACACAACTGGAAGATTCCCTCAGAAAGGAAAGATCAGCCCTTTAAAGCACAACTTCATTTGCTTATGTTTAGAGTCTAAATGTTTTCTCTTAACAGGTGTTTATGACCGCATTCCTTAGCATGACCAACTATACAGAAAGTTTGGAGGATTTCTGTCCACATTTAGAATGAGAAACAGAACCCTATTAGAGGTTATGTCTTTCTGTATTCCCTAACTTCCTTAGGCACACATGCAGAGAATGCAGAATTAACATGAATCTGCATATTGTAGAATAGATATAAAAAACTATTTAAATTGATGCACAAAGCTTTATTGAAATAGCATTAAAATGGACAAAAACAGACGGATGTTTATCTCCTGAGTGATATTGAAAACTTGCACCTTTGAATGTTTTAGCTGTAAAGGCTGACAGTGATAAATCACTTTCCAACAGCTGTGGACAGCTGTTTAAGTCTGGGGTCTAGAGAGCTTAATTGGGGAAGTGTGTTATAAAATTAAAGTGCCAATGGCTCATTAAGTTATGTGGTGACTTTGTGTGGCAGGCCAATAATACTGCATTCCAGGCTTTGGGAAAGGACATGCCTAACTCTCTGTTAATTAAGGGCTTGTTGAAGAATGTAGGTTTGCCAGACTGCAATGTTTTCATAGGAGAGCATCTGTGAAAGAAGACTCAGAGGGAGAAGCTATTTACAAATAAGAGTTTATTGTAGCTAGAGCAGATTTCTACCTTTTTATATACTGATGTCCTGGGCACATTTACCTTGTTTATAAACTACTGAGATACATCAGCTGTAGAGAGAAGACTATCAAACCTGCTTTGATAACTAACCGTTTCTCTGGAAAGATTAAATTATTACCATTACAGACACATTTATAAAGAAATTCCACCCAACCATGAACACACCTCTCAGCACAGAGAAAAAGACAGGTTTACCAGGGAGGGAAGTGAAGTGGGGCAGAGGAGGTGAAATATATTACAATCACAAGGATTATTTGCAGGAATGTGTTTACATTGATTGGTTTATACAGCAGGAATTATATTTGGCTATTTAAATCTCTAGTGAGCTACAAAACAAGGGTGAATGACCCTTGCTAGGAATGCTATGGATTGTAGAATGGGGATAGGGGGCAGGTCAACTCAAACTGCAATCTCATTGCAAACATGCTGGCTATGTCCGTGCTGAGTGCAACCAGCTTCACACTCCCTCCTCTCTGCAGAGGTTAGGGGGCCACCAAAACTGAGTCAGAATTCTTTTCCTGTCATTGTTGGAGGGCTAAGGCCACAACTTCACACAGCAATTTGACTTAGAGACAGGCTGGGACATGTCCTCTCTCAGACTTGACCTGCGTGAGCTCCCTCAAATAAACACAAGTACAAAAGTGTTGAAGGAAGGACCAAAATGTGAACAATATAATGAGAGGGATGATCACACTGAATTATTAAGCAGTCTTTCAAGTGGCAATATGGAAATTTGAGACACATTCTCGTAATTTCTTTTATTTCTACACCCAAATATTTTTCTTCACATTTTAATTAAAGATTTATGTCAAACTGTAATACATAAAGCTCGTTCATATCTCTGTCTTGTCCTTAAACCGCTTACTTGCATTTCACCATTCACCATTTCTGCCTGAGTCTTTGATAACATTTAGCTGTGTGCTGCATTAATGTGGGAACTTCAGTAGCTATTCCTCTGTTTGCCTCAATCTAAACATCATTTACTAATAAGGTCAACTGTCAAAGACATCTTGCCTGAAGTTCATAGAGACTTTGTATTAAAGATATTATCTAGTCATAAATCTGAAGTAATCCAAATTTCAGTGGAGTTATTCAGGACTTGTATCAACAGAATAGGGTTTGTCCTAAATATGTATCAACAAAGAGGATTCTTGGAGATGTTTAAATGAAGGTTTGGGGCATGGCTGGCATTCTGTAAAATTGTAGCAGGGATAATTTGTGCATATGCCAAGAGAATTTTCTCTGTAAATTGGTTATTGACTGTCTTGATGATAGGCTGTATATCAATTTTATTGTTAAGTGCAAGACTGACTTTACTAATGAATTTGAAACATCATGCTTCTGGTTAGAAAATCAGCAGCTGCTTCTGCTGAAAAACAGAAACTGTGTAGTACCTAGGGACTGTTTTTAAATTGTTGTAGTCTTTCCTGTATAAATAACTCTGTGGAGTCTATTTCTTCATGAGGCTAAAGACCAGCTGATGTGTTTGTTCACACATTGTTCTGTGAGCTATTTATTCTTGCTTGTAAAGTTTGAATGGGTATACTGTAAATATTTTCACAGAAGGTAATATAGTCCTTATGTTGCATCTAAGGAAAACAATTCCGTGTTCTGTCCATACCCTAGAAATGTATTACACAGAATGAAGCTCAGTACTGATGTGGGTGTATTTTATGTATGTATAAAGTATTTGGGTTTGTTTTTTTTGTTTGGTTTGGGGGGGGTGTTGGGTGTTTGTTTGTTTGTTTGTTTTTGCTCCAGTTTTTATGTTCCGAAATTTCTGTTTTGTGATAATCTTCCTCGTGGTTACTGAAAGCTTGTTGATCTCCCTCCCTTGGGATTTTATTGATGCATCTCATTAATCAACTTGTGACAATGCTGTTGAACAATGCAAGTTGAAATATCTGTACCTCTAGTGAACATCTGTCAGAATGATGGTTTCCCATGCATTAATTACAACACTTGGTGCTGGAGTATGTGGCTATTCTCCCTCACAGTCTTTGTGTCCAGTAATTTGAAGACAGAGGATGCAACTGTGGTCACATCGCTGCTGCTATTTAAACTTTGGACTGGTACCAAGCTCTGACTTGCCAATATCTATTTGTATTTGTATTCGAAACTCTCTCAGGGAACCTTCCTGGTCTCTCAAGGAATAATTTAACCCCTGTCATTTCTCAAAATAGCCACTGTCTCCTCCCATGAAACCAAGATTTGGGGAGGCAAAATTTCAGTACTAAAGCTACTTTAGTATGCATTTTTGCATCCTTTATTTGTTAAATAACACTCTTCCATCAAAGACAAAGTATAGCCCGACTGTTTCAGTGCAAGTAACATCAGTCAGCTCAATTCTCTTTCAGCAATGAATTATTCTAATAATTTTGACTCTGTGCTGACATAGATGAAGAGCTGTCACAGGGCCACGTAATTCATCTCAGGTGAAGGATTATAATAAACTGATGGGAGGCAGTAACCTCTTAAAATGCTACTGCTCTTTTGCGAGTGACTTACTGCAGCCTGAGTTTCTGTGTGGTTCGCTCCATTATTTTCCATCCATATCATCCATAAGGAGGGAACACGCATTTTTTGCTTGTAATTTTTGCAATGTGAATGATTTTTGCTTGTAAATGGTCCTGACCTTAGCTGGTGTATAACAGGTACAGAAAGCAGAGTTGATGTATAGCCAAGTATATTCTGCAGGCATGTCCTACCCAAAACTCTTGACTGAACACTGCAAGACATGGATGCAGAAGCCTCCTAAAACTCAGGTCAACAAAAGCAACAAAGCTTTCCTGGACTTTTCTCAGTGTAAAAAGAATATGAACCATTCTCTATTATATTTGATTTTGCTTAAGAAGGTGTATTACATTCTACATAAGTCATGGTTTCAGTGTTCTGCATTTTCCATCTCACTATAAGTTATTAAGAGGATCTTGATGTTCATTTTCAGAGGTACTAAAAAGAAATACACTTTCTAGCTATTGTAATACATTCGTAAAAGAGACTTCAGAATTCTCTGTGGTTACAATAAAGGAATTTGCAGGTGCTTGGGCATCCTGAATATATCCAAAAATATAATAAACTTTATTATTGAAATAACTATGCCTAGTGTTCTGGGTCAAAAAAATGCATTGTAAAGAAAAATTACATGAAGATAAAAATGCAAGTTAAGAATAGCACCAACAGAAAGTGTATTAAAAGAAGAAAAGGTGCAATGCATTTTCCAGCTTTGTAAAGTATATGCTAAATTGGAAATGAGAGGGAGAGAAGTGAAAGAGTTACTTAAAGGTCAAGTTCAACTTTGGGGCTGTAACCGTATTCACCTTTGGTTATGTTTGCTCTTGAACTGGAGAACTTCAAAAGCGCAGACTGGTGACTGACATTGTGCAGACAGAAAGGCATTAAGGCTTCTTAAGCTGATTTTTATGATATTTAGCTATTTGACAACATTCTCCACTCAACATACTTGGCAATCAGAACAAAAACAAAGAGGTTTTCTTTTGCAGCATGGCTTCCTGGGCAATTGTCTGTGCTTTTAGTCTAACAGAATACCCCGAGCAGTAATCTTCGCTTTTACTTCACTCCTTTCAGTCCAGACTTGGAAGATTGCACAAAGGAATTTTCGTGATCTTTCTGAGAGAGTGATACTACTATGTGTCCTTACACAGAGAAAAGTCCATAGAGACAGGTAATTGTGTTGGTTATCTGACTGAGCTAGAGCTCTATCTAGGTAATGCCCTACCTCTACTGACATCTCTATGCAGCGGAACATACGTGCCTAACATGATGCCCTTACTAAAATGTTTTTCTGTGCTGACAGCAATGGAACAGGGGCTTTGCTATATTGATCCAATGTTCTGACCGCAAAATCATGTTTTTCCCAGTGGTTCTGTAATTTTCTACTGAAAGTGTTCATTTTGTAATGCAATAAGTAAACTGCTCTGAAGTAGATACAGTGTAAATCATGCATGTATTTAAAAGGAAAAAAAATAAACTGACTAAAAGATATATGTTGAAACTGTAGTTTCATAGATACCATAAAATAACAAATTTAGAGAGGATGTTGACTTTCAAACGTTGTTCTGACAACCTGTTCTTTCTTATATATAAGTTACAGTATTTATGTTAAGTGTAGAAATTTTCTATTAAGCCAGTATTTGAACACTACAAGAACTTCGAGGGACCTTTCTGTTAACTAAAACTAAATCTGTTTTTCATGGTTTTACTTCTGCTTCTCCAACACAATGTCAATCATTCTTCTCTCAGCGGTCACTAACCAGGTTATTTGTGTGTTTCCACACTGCTGCATCACAAAACATCATGCCCACTTGCCTCAAAAAGATAATATCTAACACATATGGAGAGTGCCTTTGATCTCCATGGTCTATCTAGAGGTCACAGACCTGTCTTCTCCTCTCTCTCACTTCAAATAGCCCCTTTCATTTACTGTGAAACTAAACATTGGAAAGACAAAGGCAGGAAAATAAAGGCCTTGATTTAGTAGTGCTTATATGTTTGGCTATTTCAAGGCAGATTTTACTCTCTTAGGTTGCTTTATTAATTGCCCTGCATTTCTGCATCATGGCATACTGTGTTTGTTTTCATGCATGCAGCCTTCAACATTCAAGCCGCTATTTAAATCAATATGTGCTTTGTTCATAACTTAATAACCATTGAGAATCTACTAATAAATTTGCAATAGTCAGCACTGAATCCAGCTCTGTGGGAGCTGCATGGGAAAGTTTGATAATTTTACTTGGGTTTTGGAAAATAAATTTTAATTTATTAATGTAAAATTGTTAATGCAGAAGGAGTATATTGGGAGATATTTTAAATTATTGTGAAGATAAATCTGAACAGACTGGTGAGGGAAAAAGTGAGTCTATTAGAAATCACAAAGATCTTAGGGAATAAAAGACCGTTCCACCCTATCTTGAACTATAGGTGAACAATTATGTGGCAAATGATTGCATGGCATTTGCCAAAGGAAAATGGGGTTTTTTTAGATGCAAAAGCCAGACATGTTTCAGTCACAACCACTTTTGGTTCTAATAAAGGCTGATTCAGAAAAGCACGTAAGTACCTGAAAAAGAAATTGAGCAATGTGTAGTTAGTTATGTGTTGCTCAAACCCACATATTCAAAACTCTAGTCTTGAAAATGCCTCTACCATAAAGACCTCCCAGTGCTGACCCTACTTTTTTGAAGACTCTTCAAGTTCTCCATATTTTCTGACGCTCATAACGTCCTCAGGTATCACTGCTCCAATTACTTAGTAAACATTTAAAAACAAGGAGATTATCTGCTAAACTCCTTTCAAGAAGTCAAGCCAGTAAAAGTTTTCTAAGTATATTTAAATAATGAAAGGTTTGCATGAAGTATTTGTATTTATATATTGTAGCAATTATTGACTTTTTCTTTTTTTTTTCCTTTTTCTTCCCCCCTTAAATATCTAAAGACCAGAACAATAATCCAAATTCTATTATCTTCAATGATGGAAGAATCCAAACTTCCACAGAAGAAACACTACATTTGAAGTCACCACATGTATTGTAGAAAATTGGGCACAAATCCATTAAAATGTAGTGAGGCAAAAATATCTGTCTTCTTAAAGGCAAAGATCTCACCGATACGTGGCTAAGTCACTGAGAGTGTGCATAGCAGAGAAGCTCTGGTTCTGGGTTCACCTTCTTATGCAACTATTTGGGGATTGTTATTACATTTTATGCTAAATCTTCATACAGAAGTTCTGGTATTCAGGTGATTTCCACTCCTTTTAGGTGAATATGCACTCTTTCTCTTATGAGCCTATTTTGGCTTCATCAGAAACTTATTTCCTATGCAGTGGACACACAAAACAGGAGAAGTGAGGTCCAAAACAGCCTTTGGGTTTAGGGAACACTTAAGAGAGATGTGTGAGAGAGAGCTGAAGAGGGTGAATCTAAACATTTGGACCACTCATAGCTTGTATGATGGCTTGTCCTGGAGCAATGTCTTAAGCATTGCATCCCCTTTGTGACATTCTGTATTTACTTATAAGGGACGGAAAGAAAGATGCACATATGTAGTGCTGTCAGGAAAGAGCTGTATTTGTGTGTACTCTCTGCAAGAAACTGCTCTGTATCAAACTAATAAAAGAGTTTCCTCGATCAGCAATGAGTAAAAATAGAATTCTAGGGTGGAAAAAAAAAAAAAGACATTACTTCGTGCACATGTCGATATTTCTATACATGCACAAACACATCATCCTTTACTTGAAACTTCCCCTATAGAACATAAACTTCCTGAGCCTCCCACTTTATGTACAGCTGGATACAAATTTAATCCTCTTGGTCAACCAACAAATCAGAGTTACTTCTGACTGCATCTCAATAACCTGCTGGGAAACTTTGTGGCATGTAATTATAAAGCTAGATGGAGTTAGAAGTATGTCCACCTTGTTTCTGTGGCTATAATAAATTTCAAATGCATTTCTTTTTCTTCATAGAACCAGTTGTTATTTAATTTATGCCAGATATCTCTTGTCAATACATTTCTGAGCCTATCACTTCTGTAATTAAGTAATGAAAGAGGTGCTGGCAGCTGATCCTAATGATCTTTCTATACACTGATAAACTGATGAATGCAAAATCTTAAGTAATATTAATACTTTAAGTGGTATAGATTTTCTCTGTGATATTTAAACGCATTAAGGGGATGGCTGAAGAAATAGTGGATGAGTTTCAATGTGAGCAAATGTTAAATTATGTATTCAGGAGCTAAAAATAGTAGCACTGCCTGTATATTGCTGAGTAAAGAGTGGAATGCAGAGATAAAGAAAGGAACTGAGCGGGTTAGAAAAGTAGGTACATGAGGATGGAATATGTAGTTGAGCTGCAGTAAAAAAGGTTAATATGGTAAAAAGAGAATCTCTGCTTGGAGATTCTTCCTCTGAAGTTTTTGCATCCAGATTTCGCCTAATGAAGTGTGAGAAAGCATCTGCAGAAGGACTGGAAACTGAGCAGAGGTTAGCGAGGCAATGACTGATTTTTTAGAGTTTAAGCCTAATATGCAGATTATATCCAAAGAAAAAGTAACAAAAATAATTAAAGTCATGGGAACTCGAGAGACCTCAATATGAGGAAAGATTAAATATGCTACGACTATTTTGTTTGGAAAGTAAAAGGAAGTAGGACATCAGAATTAAAAATAACAATAGCTAAAAAGCAATGTAGTCTTTCCAAAATGTAAAGAATGAAAAAATAATTAAAGGGGAGTAGATAAAGAACAGTGAGCTTAAAATACTATTTATGCAAATAACAAAATCAACTCCCTATTTTAGAATGTTATTTGTAGAAGTTTCTTAGTAAAATCAGAAAGAAAAATAGACATACATGAAGAATGCTTCTTGAAGCATAGGGAGAAAACCAGAAAGAACAAGAAAAGACAGTTGCTTTTTCTCCATGCAGGAAAAGTGTCATTTAAAGGCAGTTTTCAGCATGAGATAACATTTTAAAAGACAACAGAGCTTCAGGAAGTAAGGCCAACATGTACACACTAGCAATTAACTTTCTCAGTACCTAGAAAATGCATCCTTTCATGCTATGGGTAATTCAAAATACATTAAAACTATTTTTTAGTTTTATTCATTTAATCCAAATGCTGTTGAAAAACCAAAAATTTGTAGCCATTTCTGAAAGAGGGTGACAGTATGCAGGAGGAATCAAAATGCTATCTGTAAGCCCTTCACATTTTCCTGATGTCTTCTGAAAGGGAAAAGTTCAATAATGAAAATAATATTCCAAGACTAATGAAAAAAGACAAAACAAGTTGATTTTCCAAACTAGTAGTGCAAACCTAAAACTTAAACTTATACTAAGTATATTCAATATCAAATACACAAAGTGCCTCAGACCAGCTGCATGTGATTCGAGGTTGTCTATAGGGAGTTATTTCCAGTAGCTTTAATTCATGTGGGAAGGTCATCTCCTCTGGGAATTCTGCTATGCAGTTTTAAGAAGAAATACGCTATGCTTTCCTCTGCCCACTGCTAGAAGTAAAAAATCAGCTGTCTTGGTGCCATTACTGAATTATGAGTATCCCATAACTTACTGTCCACACACTTTTGCAGTTATGGCCTCGTATGTGCCCATTTGTGTGCCAGAGCAGCAGAAGCTCTGACTCTTACAGATGACAGCTGGAGGACTTACTCTTGCTTGGCCTGCTAGGTGCCACATTGTGAAAACCTCCTTTACAGTGCCATTTACAGAGAGACAATTAATTGAACTAATTCATGACCTTTGCAGAAGAACCTCAAACAGCAAAACACCATCCATGTGTGACCAAATGACATTGCAATTCTCTCACTGCTTTGTGGCTGAAACAGGAAGTAGCAGAATTACCGTGAGGAGAGGTTTAATTTTCAACATGACCAGGGCACACTGTCCCATAACAAGACAGTTATTAGCATGTGCCAACTACTATGGGCATTGGTGCCCTGCTCATAAGAAAGTGAATAGCAAAAGTCAAAAAGAAGTATGTATCTTCTTTTTGTTCCTATTACTTTTTATGTCAGTCTATGACTTTCTTCGTCAACCCACGAAATTATTGCTGGGTTTCTTTCAATCCTTCCCTCTCTAGATTTGTTTTTTAGTGCTGTAAAAGAAAAGTCTTAAGTCATTTTAGGCTCACTTCCCATTGGAGTCAGTCTTAAGGGATCACAGTGTCTCCGTGTGAATCTGTATTTAGATCTCTATTTCTGTTTTTCTTTCTCCTTTGCAGAGTAGCTTCTGCACCTGATGCCTGATTTCATCCAAGTCTGGCAAATGAACAATACTCTTTCAATAATTAAGTTCCTACAAATATTATGTGCAAGCAGAGGAGGAAGACCTGATAAATGGCTCAAATGAGGGACAGTTTGCAGCATAGCTTTTCAGTCATAGGAGTGTACACATACAACAGACATCTCATAAATATGTCTATCAGATTTATTAGACAGCAAGTAAACCAAAATGTAGAAGAAAATAAGCCTCACTAGCTCTGCCTCAAGAGAACCACTTGTTCTAACAGCAGTTTGCGGCTGCCTCAGCTTAGGGCTACATGAAGAAGCACAAATGTCTCTTTTCAAGCCACATCTGCATATTAATAATGCTATCCTGCTGCTCTTCATACCCACTCTTTGTGCATTCTAAAACTGAGTGAGTAAATAAATCAATAGTATATAAAGTTTGCTGTTAGCTCAACCAAAGAAACCTGCTAAGGAGTGATGATAAGGTATGTACACACTCCAGATTATATCAATGAAAATGTCAATTCATTTGACAATAAATTTCAAAGGTGGTGCAGGTCATGGGCAAAACAGATTTGACTTGAGAAAATTAGTTTAATTTATTACCAATAAAATCAGAATAAGATAATGAGAAAAAAAAAAAAAATTTAAAAACACCATTCTCCCTTCTTCCCAGGCTAACTTCACTCTCAAATTCCTTAACTTTTCCTCTCTGTGACACAGGGAGACACAGAAGAGAGGTTGTGGTCAGTTCATCACACATTGTCTCTGCTGCTCCTTCTTTCTCAGGAAAGGACTCCTCACACTCCTCTTCTGCTCCATCATGGGGTCCCTTCCATGGGAGACAGTCCTCCACCAACTTCTTCAGCCTGAGTCCTTCCCATGGGCTGATCCTCAAGAATTGCTCCAGCATTGGTCCCTTTTTTCCACAGTGTGCAATCCTTCAGGAACAGGNTATTGGTCCTTTTTCCAGTGTGCAATCCTTCAGGAACAGGCTGCTCCAGCATGGGTTTCCTGCAGGGTCACAAGTTCTACCAGGAGTTTGCTCCAGCGTGGGCTTCCCATGGGGTCACAGTCTCCTTCAGGCACTCATCTGCTCTGCAATGGGGTTCTTCACAAGCTGCAGGTGGACATCTGCTCCGCCATGGACCTCCATGGGCTGCAGGGGCACAGACTGTTCCACCATGGTCTTCACAATGGCTGCAAGGGAGCATGTGCTCTGGTGCCTGGATTACTTCCTCCCCCTCCTTCTCTGACTTTGTTTTCTTCAGAGTTCTTTTTTTCACATATTTTCCCTTTTCTCTCCAACTGTAGTTTCTGTTGTGCAGCAACTTTTTTCCTTCTTAAATCTGTTATCCCAGAGGCGCTACCACCATTGCTCACAAGCTGGGCCTTGGACAGCAGTAGTTCTGTCTCGGAGCTGGCTGTCATTGGCTTCATCAGACACAGAAGTCTCTGTCAGCTTCCCACAGAGGTCACACCTGTAGTCCCCCTGGCTACAAAACCTTGCCATGCAAACCCAACACAGGCTGGAAGGAGCATCTTTGGTCATTGAAATCCACATATACTACATGGCCTTGGTGCAATCTTAAAGAAAGACCTTGGCTCAAAAGATCGGTGACAGAAAACTGCCAGGATACACTTGATCTGCACATGAGCAGCAAGCTTGAGACATTAGACTGACTGCCAGTGCAGTACTGAGATCACTGCATGGTGAGATCCCTTCACTTCCACTGCACCCTTGGGTATATGGTCTGTGTCCAAAGTGGGCTGAAGAGATAGAGCAGGGCTGTGCTTCTGCTACAGGCCATCATGCCACATAACACCCATGAGAAACTAAGTAGAGAAACACTTTTAAATAATCCTACATGCTTTTAGCCAAAATAAATTAAAGAAATTTTTTTGCATTTATTCTTGTGGCAACACTGTTCTTCTCTGTTCTGCCCCTTTATGATTATTTAGGTCCTGCAAAGGATTATGATTCCGAGATGCAAAGCATCTCATAGGCAGATGAGGCCTTTGTTTCTGATGGATGGATTGTTAAAATAAGCCCCTGTAAAGGGAGCTAAATATTTACATGGGCAGAGATTGCCCTGAGTGGCTGCACAGTGTTTTTCTCGCTGTGATCATGGTTAAGACTTAATGGCAGATCTGTCTAAACTTCTTGAAATGGTAGACTGAAGAGGGGACACTAGAAGGCCTAACATGATAGTACATGTATATATACACAAAATAATATCTAGGCGGCTTCAATGAGTGACCTGCCATGAATCTGCACTCCAAACAAGTGCCTGACAGGTGATGGAGATATCTCCATTTCAGCTATGGAATGGCTTCATGACTCCTGATTGTGCCAGGGGTGGCTGGTGACTTCTTGGGAAAAGAAAGGCAGTGGGCAGGCTATGGGACAGCCTAAATATTATCAAGGTGTATTAATACGCTAACACTGGGATTCCTCTTGCAGCCTCCTGATTTACTCATAAGAACAGGCAAAAAAAAAAAAGCAGAAACATGCCCCATATTGGAACCAATAATCCTCACTTTCACAGATGCTTTAGAGGTTCTTAACAGCTTCTTCTTCCCTATTTTAATGAGAAGCGAGAAGGTCAGCCTATCTCCTCCTTTATTTTCCTCCTCGAATGCAAAATATTGCTCCTCTTCCTGAGAGAAAGATTAAAATAATGTAGTTTTTGGCTAAGAAATTCTTGCTGAGGTCATTATTCAACAAATGAAACCTTTTTATTTTACCTAGTATTTGACATTCTGCTATTCTCAACAGAGCATTTTCATTAAAACGAGCAAAGAGAACAAAAATGAAGAGGAATATTTGGAATATTTATTTTTACCATTCAAAACAAATTCACCATTTCAAATATTGATAGAACTGAAGAGAACTTATATTTATTTTGTAACTCAGCAAATAGAAAACTGGTTCTGAAGTAGGTGAGTAATCCATTTCATAGAATTACTTACCATAAATGACTTCCCCCTCACCCCCTGCCCCAAGAAAAAAGTAGCCATTGATAAATAATTTTCCCATAGCTACAAAACTGATTTGTAGAAGTTAAATTGTTAAAGGCTAATCAGGCTAATCTGAGAGAGAGGAAGTTTACCCTCCATTTCCCAACAGATTCGCTTTAATTTTGCAGTCACATTGACAGGTGGCCTCATCACTCAGGCATTACAGACCACCTTGAAGATATCAGCACCGTTGGCCTTTGAAGTCAGAATAATCAACAAGCCATTTGATACTCTATCAGATGAAATGGCTCTGTCAGGAAAGGCTGGCTCTCAGGTGTACTGATTGTCTATCCAGAGGAGATAACTTGATACAGTTTACTATGGTACAGATTCATAGACCTTGTGGGATGCTATAACAGATGTCTTTTTAGATGTACTTCTTCACAATGTCTCTTAAAAAAATATTCCCAAGCCACTTTTAACAGAAATTATAATACTCCAATTTCCTGTCTAGAATATTCCCACAATACTGTGAAGACAGTCAAATGCATTAGCTATTGTTAGGGTCACAGATGCACAGATTCATGTGACATATCCATGTATAAATCCTGTCAAAGTCTTAATTCAAATATTGTATAGTAGACACTATTAGGGAAATCTCTACTGCTTTACAACAAACATTCTGGAAGCTGCCAAAATCTAACACAATATTATTTTCAGAAAAGGGCAATTTTTTATTTTATTTAGGACTATCCAGGATAATATTTTTTTCCCCATGTTACTTTGATATGTCATTTTCTTTGATTCTAATAATATTATATGCACTCAACAAGCATTATGTCTTAAAAAAGATGAGTGATTTAACAGAAACCAAATTTTGAAAATTATTACTTTAAGTTCCACTTTCATTATATAAATGTTTCATTTCAAAATTAAATATTGGCTGGAAAGATTCCAATGCTTTGCAAATCTGTAGAACAGTGAGATTGAAGAGTGCAAAGTCTGGGTGGGTTTTTTTTTTGGTTCTAACAAAATTTCAGCTGTTGAAGTGTAACATTTAAATTCTTTCTCGATGAACTAATATTCTTTAATGGTCCAAACATCATGGGAATAGTTCTTACAAAAGTTAAAGATAAAAAAATTATTCTGGAAAACGTGTTAAACCTCTTATTTTTTAATGGAACCTTTGACTAATCCATAGTGTTTACTTGGGCAGAAGCAAATAAATTTTTTTTTTTCAACATTAACCGTTAATCTGGTTTATGACAGGGGTTGAGAAAGTTATGCTATGGCTGTGTCTATTTATATGACAGGCAGGAAACTCTCATTTCCATGAAAGACCCTGGCTTGTTCTAATAGTAATTATTCATCAGAAACAATCACAGAATGTTCGGTCAGTAGTAAATGGTTTATTTGATACCATTAGAGAAGCTCAAGGACTAAAAACCACCCTTTTCTTAGTGTGCAGGTGTGTTAGGTCTCACAGTCTGCATGCAGGAGCACACTGAACTCCCTGGCAGAGGACAGCTGCTCTGATTTATTAGACCTTTAGAAACAGTATTGCTCCTGTTATTGACACATAAACCCTTAAATTTGTTTGACGGCTAAAGCCTGAAGCAACACCACTGGACAAATCTTCAAGTCTTGACTTCACTGCTGAGAAGAAATACAAAAAGAAAAGGAAAAGAGGAAAACTGTAAGAAAAAAAAAGTGGACCTTAAATATAGTTCACATTTCTCAAGGGAAGCCCATTTTCATTGAGCTGCATTAATGATTTTAAGCAGCTTCCTTCTGTAAGTAATTATTCTTCATAATTTCATTTCTTGTAACAGCCAGTTTCATGGTAAATGATGTATTGGAGATTTTCTGTGCAGGGTGAAAATAAATCAAGGAAACACACAGAGACAAACCTTCTGCAAAGATGAAATATTTGGAGCAATTCTGTGGGTTGACTGCAACTGAGGCTTGTCACAGAGGCTTTGAGTGATGTAATTGCTGATTGCCATGAAGATTTATCACAGGTGAATTTGGTGCACGATGTGCAATCGCAACAGGTCTGGCAGGCAAGACATGTTTGCTTACATCCTACTGTCCAAATGATGTGCATGACAGATAAGTAGAGATAAAAATGAGGAACGTGTTCTGAATTTACTTTAGACAAATATTAAATGATGGTTCAAATTAAGATTTTTTTGTTAAAAAACAAAGAGAATGTGTATAAAAAATATAATGAAGAATGCTGTCTTTCAGTCCTAGAGAAGTCTGGGGCCCACAGGCTGTTGAGGAAAGATGGGCAAAGGTGACAACAAGGCCTATTTGCTTTTTATATAAAGAAGTGTCTTGAATAAATAGATTTTTGTCCTATGTTTGGGAACAGGTTGTGAGGTTATAGA
Organism: Calyptomena viridis; assembly: GCA_013390005.1. Taxonomy (NCBI): domain Eukaryota; kingdom Metazoa; phylum Chordata; class Aves; order Passeriformes; family Eurylaimidae; genus Calyptomena; species Calyptomena viridis. The sequence continues at coordinate 194,372 of WEIV01006975.1, forward strand.
CTAGGGGCCTGGAAAAGAAGGTGGACAAGTCTCATAATCACAAGCTCTGTCTTCCAGTGCCTAGAAGCAATCCAGGAGATTCGGGAAATGATCAGAGACAATTTTTTTAATACAAGGCTGGACTAGGGAGGGTGTTTTTGTGGACCTGCTACTTATGTGTAAGGTAGAACTAGATGGAGATGCAGCATTGACAAGGAGATGGTAGAGTTTAAGATCCAGAGAGAACTAAGCAAGCCAATCTGAAAAGAGCCCTGGACTTCAGATTTTGGATTATTCAGGGAACTGGCAGGGGGAGAATCCTGTAGAAGACAAAGAAGCCTTGGAGAGCTGATCAGTCTTCAAGGATATCATCCTCAAAGGACAGGAATCATTCAGCCAGACCATCCATCCACCCAGAATAGCCATGAATATGTGCACATACGTCAGGAGGAGAGCTGGCTGGACAACCTGAGTTCAGTTGCTAAAAGTGTACAAGGAATGGAGTCAGGAACAGGCAACTGAGGAGACATACACAAAGCAGAGAGAGAATTAGGATGGTTAAAACTTGACTGAGGGTAAAACTGGCATGAGATGTGAAGCAGGAACAAGAAGAATTTCTTTAGCTATATTGGTAGCAAAATCAAGATTCAAGAAAATATGACTCCAGTTCTTACTAAAACAGGCCATCTTGTGCTGAAGGACATGGAAAAGGCTTAGGTATCAACATCTTCCTTGCTTTAATCTTCATTGCTCACAAACCTTCCTGATCTCTATGCATTACAGAAAAGTTTGAAGGAGACAGATATTACCCAAACCAGAAGAAGATGAAGTTAGAGATACTTAGATAAGTTGGACATACAAGTCCATCAAGGCACATCAAGAGGTAATCAAGAATGTCAAAGGAACTGACTTAAATCATTGAAAGACATTTGATAAGCCTGTAACAATTGCAGTATGCTTCTGCTTACTGGAAAAAGTCAAATGCCTTATTAAAAAACCCAAACAGTGAGGAGATTGCTTTTCATCCTAAACTCAGCATCTGAGAAGATACAGAGTACCTCCTTCTGGAAGCCATTTCTAGGTATATGAAAGGCAAGGTGTGTGGGAATAGCCAGCAAGGATTTAGTAAAGAAAATTACACTTGACCAATCATTTTCTATCATGAAACGTCTGGCTTTGTGAATAAGGAGAAAGCAGTAAATATCATGTGCATTTCAGTGAAGTCTTCAACATTGACAGCATCCTTGTAGCTGAACTGAGGAGAGGTGGATTGTGTGGATTAACTATAATGTGGCTGAAAAACTATCAGGACACTTCGGCAAAGAGACCCCAGGTGGTCCTGGTTGTGAATGCCATCCTTCAGAACTGATACAGCGCTGTTCCTCTTCATATTCTGTTTATCATCATGCTGTCTGATATCTTCATCAATGACCAGGACAGTTGTACAGAAAACCTCAAGATGTTCAACAAAGGGAAATGCCAAATCCTGTGTCTGGCAAGGAGTAGTCCCATGCACCAGTACAGGTTTGGGCCTACTAGATTAAAAGCAGATTTGCAGAAGGAGATAGGGGATCCTGGAGGGCGTTGGTTTGAACATGAGTCAGCAGTGCAATCTTCCTGCAATAAAGGCTGTCTGTGCACTGCATTAGAAAGAGCATAATCTGCAGGTTTTGTGAAATCATCCTCTATCTGATACTAGTGGATCACAATAGGGTGTTATGCCCAGTTTTTAGGCCTTCTACAAGAGAGAGGACTGCAAACTGAAGAGTTCAGAATAGCTCTGCTATAATGGTGAAGGTGTTAGAGGATACCACACATTAAAAAAGCTGCTGAAGGAGGAAATATTGTTTAGCATGGAGAAATGAATGTTGACAAATGATGCATTTGCAAGTTTTTAACTATTTAAGGAGGGCCCATAGGAAAAACAGTCAGATTGTTTTCATAGGCACACCTCAACAGAATAAGAGGCTATTGCCACAATTGTCAGGAAGGAAAACTCTCACTAGAAGTAAGGAAAGTGATAAAGCACTAGAACAGGTTGTGTAATCTCTATTCTTGGATATGTTCAAAAGACCCTGAGCAGCCTGATTTAATCTTGAAGTTAGCCCTGCTTTGAGTGGAAGGATGAACTAGATGGTCCTCAGAGATCCCTTTTACCCCAAAAGATTCTGTTTGGCTGGTTGCATGCCCAGTCTCACTCATGTCAGGACCTAAATTTACAACTTTACTGCAGACATAGAAAGTGTCACTGAGGATTTTCCAAAATTATACTGTTAATTAAACATTGTATACTAAAGTAAACTCTTTCATCCTTGGGAGTGAAAGTAACTGAAGCTACATGCAGTGCTACTCTGCTGAGACCTCATTGTGGCCTTACAGTACATAAAGGGGCCCTACAAAAAACAGAGGGAGGGAGACTTTTGACATAGGACAAGGGAAAATGGTTTTAAACTGAAAGAAGAGGGACTTAGATTAGGTGTTAAGAAGAAATTCTTTACTCAGAGGCACTGGAACACGTTTCCCAGAGAAATTGTGGGCGTCCCATCCTTGGAAGCATTTAAGGCCAGATTGGGTGGGGCTTTGAGCAACCCGAGCATCACTGGCCATGGCAGAGGGGTTGGAATGAGATAATCTTCAAGGTCCCTTCCAACTAAACCATTCTGTGATGCTACGTATTTATATTAATCCTCTCCCTGAGTCATTTCCAAGCTGACTGGTTGCTGCAAATCCGCTTAGTCAAACCTGAAAATACATTCTCACAAATCTGACAGAAGCCACATTCCAGTGGCATATCTGCAGCAACTGAGTGGGCAACTGAACAAGGACCATTCTCAAGGAAGCTGTATTCCTATTACACCTGAATCTTATGAATACTAGTACACATGCTCATCATCATCCATTTTGACCTCTGCAGGGTTTCAGTGTACAAATTTGTAATATTACATAGAGTTGCTAAATTTTGTATTATCTGGGGTTTTTTTTTGGCTTTCAGTCTCCATCAGCACAATTATGAATTCTTCGTGAGTTCAGAATATGTAATGGACTGTAAATTTCAGTCAAATGCCAGCTGTCATCTCTAATAACTTATCAAGAGCAACAGGCAAACAGAGAATTTTAATAACAAGCAAAAACACTGCAAACTGAATTTATTTCCAGATGTGGAGAGGGAGATTTTCACTTCTTCCTCCAACAGGATTGGTGCTCTAATGCCTTTCAGCATGATTTTTAAGGCATTCATTTGTTATGTAACATCCATCAATTATAAAATATATTTATGAGGTCTTGCTAGCAGTCGTTAACAGGAGTATTGTGGGATCACATTTACAAGGCCTAATGAAATGGGAGAGCAAGAGTAATTGGATTGAAATTGGTAAATGAAAACTCATTCCAGGGGAAAAAAGGTGTAAAATTGATGAGGTCTGACATGTCATCAAATGGTGAGGATTAAATTAAGATTCAGTGAAGACATATATAGTGCTTATTGTAAGTGTTTAATTGCAAGAATAACAAATGCCTCACAGAAATGCACAGTTAAGCATTAACCTCTAATGCTAAATGGAGTCATGAGGATAAATCTTTTCCTAACATTAAACTGACTATTTGTGCAACATTCTTATGTCAGTTTTCTACATGTATATAAAATAGAAAGCAAAATTACCATTAAAAAAAAAAGTTAATTTTGTGAATTTAAATCAAATTCTTGGAAATATCTTATCTGTATTCCTAGGAAAAAAATCCAAATGCATTCCAGCTCAGTTTCAGAGGAAAAGTTAGGTATTAGAAAAATGAAGAGTTTGACATTTCTTTCCCTTTAAGAAAAAGCAAATGAGCTGAATTCAAGGTTCTCCAGTTAGTGCTGCTATCTCTGGCCAGAATGAACAATTGTTTCAGTGACATATATTGCACCAAATATTTAGGGTGTCTTTGAAAGGGTCTGCATGGATCCAACAATTTTTTTTTTTTGAGTGGTAGTCCAGTAGTGTCAATTTCCTACTCTAACCTAAAAACCCCAAGAATCTATTGCACTAAATATGAAAGTCTTCATTTGACTAAATGTATAAAATCAAATAACAGTAAATTGTTGAATTTTGATTAATCCACAGTATCACACGAGGCTCAGATGCTTTGTTTTCAGGGCTGCTAGGCCTATAACTTGTTTTCTCAAATGGCCACTCACCCCTCATAGATTGCTTGTCTGAGTTCCTCGTTTGGAGTACAGACCAGTAAAGACAATAACAAGAAACTACTGTTTGGTGCGTGTTAGGTGAAGTTGTAATAAATAATCCATAAATGCCTCACAAGTAACCTCAGTACTTTGTCTGTCCCCATCCCTGAATGATTGTTATAAAACTATGACAAAATAAAACCCAAATAGCTTTATTTATTAAGTAGAAGTCCAGTCTGCATTATAATAGCAGCTTTGAATGAATGATGCAGAAGGCTAGTAGCTATAAATGGTGCAAAAGGGAAAATTCTGGTTTATCTAGCAAACTAATTGCAGTATTACTCCATCTTTTCCCAGAAAAAGGCAACAGCCAAAAATTTTGTATGGGCAATCTATTCCAACCGGTGAACAGAATAATATAGTAATATCAGAATAAACAGCAGAAATAAATTTCATTTTACTGCCAGGAGAGGGTCTTTATGAAAGATGTCTTGCCTCTTAGGAGGTATTATTTTAGAACAGGAAGGAACTTGTGTAATGATCACAGAAGAAACTGAAGAAGATTTCTGCTGCCATCTGCAATGCATTGAAGGACTGTGTCTTCTGCAGCATTTTGAAAAGCACCTCAGGTTTACTGCATAAGCCATCACGCAAGGTTTCCCAAATGCAAAGTACTGACTGTAGACTTCTGTAGTACACTTGTGCCTTCTAGTGCATAGTAGGTCAGCTACACACATTTTCTACAGAATATTATTAATAATCCTAGAAAGGGCTGCTATGATCATGTCACTCACAAGAAATCGCTAGTCTGAACCATACAGCAAAAGTCAGAATATTTTTGCCAGTTGCGTCCATATTGAAGATAATTGTTTTTCCTTACAACACAACAGAACTCTACAGCTTGGTGGTTGAAATAGAGTTCTTGTTTTAGAAAGACAGCCAATCTTGATTTAAAGAGTCAGGTAATGAATTTGCAATATCCCTTGGAATATGATGGTCAATTGCTCTCAAATAAAAAGTTGCATCTTGTTTCCAGATTTGTTTAAGTTCAGCTTGAAGCTGATTGACGCCTGTTGTAGATTTGCTTCCCATAACGAAGTTTCCACAGTACCAAAAGTGTTCTCCTTGTGTAGAGCTTTTCACTCCTACCATGCTGATATTGCTGTGAAAGGAGGGGGGGAAAGACTATAGAAAGACTATTTTGAGATGGGACACATCTTTCTCAATTCTGTAACACCAACTGCTATTCCTGAAATACTAGTTTCCATGGATGTGCTAACAACATAACGTTTGATCACTCTGGTTGTGAAAGTCAGCTCAAAACATGCTCAAAAGTAGGACAGAACATTGCCAGGGATAATAAGTCTCTTACTTTTCATAGCCCAGACTCTGAAAATCTAACCCACATGCTGCTACTGCTATGACAGCAAAGAGCCATGATTGGGCAGCAGCTGTTTTTAGGAACTGAGGAAAACTTCCTCAGGTACCAGCAGTCACCGGTACTCATCATCATCTCTAACTGCTGCAAGCAGCAAGACTGATTTTCTACCTGATTTTCCACCTGATGTCCTATTTGTACCATTTCTTTCACCATAGGCCCTATCTTACCTATTAGGGAAAAAAAATCAACTTTGCTTCTGCTGCTGAGAAGCCCTGAGTCTTGGTATATGATATTTTACTGTAGAAATCCAACTGTCAGCACTAAATGAAGAAAGAAAACAAAATTTTGTTCCTAATTTACTAGCTGATACAATAAGTACTTTAATTATATTACTACTATGTTAGAAATACTTCCAGGGTGGATTATACTTCTCACAAGCTTGGTAGGTGATTACGTAAATACCTCAGAATATTTACTCTGAAAAATCCTTTTCAAGCTGCCTGGTTTTTTTAAATGGTTGTTTCACATCTAAATCTGTCAGTAAGACAGAAAAAGCACAAGCAATGCCAACTCGTCTGTTTGTTTAGCTCATATTTAAGCAATTCTTCCATGTTTATTCTTCTTCTGTTTTCAGATTAAAACAGCTGTTTCACTCAGGCAAATCATTACTCATCAGTCATAACAAAGAGCTAGTAGTGAGGGACAAAATGCCAGCAAGTTTACAAGTTGTTGGATTCCAAATTGAATGAAAGGAAGCACCTTGGGCACTATCCCATGCTGCAAGTTGACATGTCATTCTGCAGCCTCTGGCCTGACCTTTTCTTAACATCAGCTGAAAAACAAAGAGACTATGCTGCTAGAGCAGCTGCTGTACCTCTAGGCAGGTAACAGTATCATCTTCATGAATGACATCTATGTCACATTTGCGGCATGTCAGGAAGCTCTTAAAAATCTGCAGATCAAAACAATGCAATATTTTCACATTGACCTTGAGGTGATGATCAAATATGGTGACTTGCAAACTGCAGGCATGTGGAGGCCAGCCATGCAACAATGGATCTGTTAGAAATTTTTGTTATGTCAAAGATCTATTTATATCCTATGTGAAATACTCATCCTATTTTCAACAAGGAAACCAGAAAAAGCACTGCCTGCCCTCTTTGATAGTGATTCTGTTTCTATAAATGTTGTCATTGGTATTATTTCAAACATGATTGCTTCTTCATGGAGCTTCTCACAGCGCTCTCCAATTATAACCTGTTTAACACTGGTAAATATTTCTAACTCATTTATTTGAAATAACACTGATAATTTTATGTATTATAATGTTGACTGTTAACAGTCAACAGACAGGTATATTCTGCACTGCTGAAACATTCTATTGCTATCTTCAAGCAGCACTGGATATTGACCATTTAATAACATTCTTTGTTTTATATATTTTGTTCAGTTCCTAATCTGAGGTAGTTCTTTACTTTTCCTCTCTTGATTTATTTTATAGATATATTAGATATGTTTCATAGAAATAGAAACCAGAAATGTGGTAATGAATGCCAGCACTAGCCTTTGTGCAATATGTGTATTTCTGCAAAACAAGAATTACATGCCCAAGGAAAAAAGTGCTGGAAGGATTAGGATTTGTATGATTTAACAAGCTACAGCACTCCCTCATCTGGAGTAGCAATGTAACCAAACAGAAGGGTTAGTGCTGTACAGCTGTTTCACCACCTAATGAAACTTGTAACTAAGCACAATCTGCTTGGCAGATTGGCCTTTTAGGAACGAGAACCACAAACCCCAGTACTCAGAACATTAAGCTCCTTAAGCAGATGATAGTAAGGAAGAAACATTGCATTGTAAATGTGTTGCTTTTTTGAAGACATAGGGTTTTTCTGGTTATAGGAAGGTTGGTTTTCATAATCCTCAGTTGTCTTCTGGAGCTGAGGCCCTGAAGGCTCACAGAATCAGAGAATGGTTCAAGTTGGAAGGGATCTTGGAAGGTCCCCTAGACTCGCCTGCTGGTCATGATAAGGTTGGTGCTTAAGGCCACCTTCTCATTAACTCTGCCTAAAATCTTTGCATCTTCACCTCCCATCACCTGGGTAAAATTTCATAAATTGGAGAATTCTGTGTTCTTTCAGTCCTTTTTGTATGCCAGTGCATGTCAGTATATTTAACTATTTTTCCATTCATTAAGCAATGTGTAGAGGCTTAAAACTTCTCAGAAGTGAAGGGGTGTCATGGTTTGACTCTGGTTAAAAGCCGAGAGCCCACACATAGATCTAAAATTTCTCAGAGAAGGGAAAAAAAAACCTCTGACTTTTTTGATAAGGATTATAAGCAACTGTTTATTAACTACTTCACACAAGCAAAACAGGCTCTAACTTAGAATGTTAAGTATTTANTCTCTCTTAAGCCACCATGATGTTCTGCACAGCTTTATTTCTACTCCTTCTCAAATCTGTTATCACAGAGGCGTTGTTGCCTGACCTTGGCCAGCTTAGAGCAGAGAAAAACCCCAGCAGCTTCTTAAAGAAGCCTCTCTCCTAGCCCCCCCAAGCTAACAAAAACCTCTGGCTACTTAAAACCACAACAAGGGGAAAATTCAGGACTGTTCCAATATGGTCTAGGATGGCAAAGACAAAGGGTTCATAGTAGTGGTTTGAGTGACTCTAGAGAGGAAGGGAAGATGAACTGTGACTCTTAGGTGTTGTTAACAGCATAGGAACACAGAAGATTGCAACTAGTATTCAGGAGGGCTCAGTGTATCTCTCAAACTTTTTCTAATCCATCTGGACATGATTTATAATTTTTTTCTCTTTTTACATTCATACTCAGTCTGTGCCACTGAAAGTCTGTGTCTTAAAGATGCCTTCAGACCTTGTCCATGGATAGGCATGCAAGTACTTAGCGTGTAAAAAGAACCTTACTGGAAATCCAGTTGTTTAACACGGTCAAAGACAACCTAAGCATATCTAGATGATTCAAGCACTTATGAAAATGTACTGGTGAAGGTATAGATATGTATCATCTAGCTCCAGAATTACTTAGGACTGGATGACTATTCCTGATGTTACAACTTCAGGCACAGGACCAAGTCCTGTCAACTGGTTATCATAACTGACCTGATTTTTAGCAAGTTAGGAGGGCTTTTTGTTACACTTCTAAGCAATTTCATGTATTCCATGCTCTTCTCTTTCCATCTTTTTCTCCCCAGTATGTTGCCACAGTATTCTTCTACATTCTGAGAAATATCGGCTAGAAAGGAAGTCTAAGCAGTGAATACCACAGTGTTGGTTTCCATAGGAATAGTAAACACATGGAAATAACAGGAATACAAAACTGAAGACCTGTTCACAGTCCAAGTGGATAATCAACATCATTCAGGACCCAAATACTGGAGTTACGATAAAGTCTGTGTAAAATATATTCTTTTTGTAAAGGATTTACATTGTGAGGCCTCCATTATAAAAGCCTCAATCTGACTGATCTTGAACTACATTATTATAATACAAGTAATTTCTTATGTTAATTCCAGAGCACTGATATCGTATGGGGTCCTAAAATACAGGGTATCAGTTGAGACTTTTCAAAATAAAGCCAGTCATTTTCCTGTAATGACAAAAGAAATCTGTGGGTAAATCAGTTATAGATAGTTTTATAATGCTTAGGACCAGTATATTAAAGGCTCAGAGTTCTAAAAATAGCAACTTCAAGAGCAGTTAATAAGAGTTAATTAGATGTCAAGTGCTCAAATTTAATATGAAGATTCCAAGAGGCAACTACTTGCATGAACTTAACTTTTTATAAACCAACCAAGGAAGAATATGCAGGAGGGGAAATTAACACCTATGGTAACACTCCGTTAGGAAATAGCTATATAATACATTGACCCTTCTAAAAAAAGCCAGCTCTACCAACAGGACAATGTGACTTTAGAACTTACTAATTCAATAATTTTTTTCTTCTTCTTCAGAAGGATCTTATAATAAGAAAAATCTATACTACTACTTTCATGATTGGAAAAAGAATGAAAACCACCCCCTCACACAGTAGCCTTTTTGTAAAGATTGGATGGAAGCCGGGCTCTGGCAGTTTGGGATGGGAAAAAAAATTAATTGTGTACTGAGACATGAACAAGTAATAACTCACACAGACTTCATTGCTTCATGCCAGACAAAATAAAAATGAAGCCAAGTAAGGGAGAGCTGCTGATGAAACTAGTGCCATCCACTTTTTCCCCATCAATTGGAAAGACCAGAAAGAGGTGAATAAAAACCTTAGATATAAGAATATTCCTTTCACTCTCTATATGGCTGATCCAGTTAATGTGAAGAAGAAAAACAATTAATGCTATTAGAAAATGTTATTTTGGTTGATTGAGCACACAGCTGGGTAATCAAAGAGAGGTTCTTTGCTTAGGGGAAAAAAAATGTCAAAAGTGTGGTTTGTGTGTAATCTTCAGAGAGCTACTGTTCTGTCAGAGCCAGGTGACATAGCATATTGAAGAGCGGAGAGACGACTGGGGGAAAGACACGTAACATGGCAAGCTTATGCCATTCAAGAAGCTCTTTTCAAGGCACGGATGCATGCAAATATACACACTCATAAAGTTGTTTTTTTAACTTAAAATAGGTGTTTCAGATCTGTTATTAGTAAAAGTAGTAAGAAAAACAAGCTTGTAAAATCCAGCTTATGTGCATGTGTTTTTAAAACTGTATTATTACTACATGTATGATCCCACTGTCTTTAGCACAGTTTTAGCTGATGAGACCCTGAAAGTGGTGTCTGACAGAAATTTGCAGTAAAATAAAACTGACTAGGCTAAACATATTGCCCTTGATGGCAAAATGCAGCAAAAATCTATAAAATTTATCTCCCTTTCATTTTGAATGCAGCTGAGTGAACATCTCATAGTTTAAATTTCCACTCAAATTCTTGCCATTCTGTCAAATAATGACATATTTCTAAATCCATATTTATAAATCTCCGTAACATTTTCTAAGATGTAGCCACAGCTTTAAATTTACTGAACAAAGGTACACTTTTTACCCACACTTCATTCCTTCTCTTTGCAAAATATATGCATGTAGACATATTTCAAGTGTGCATGGATACACACACACAGAGAAATCCATTTAGTGCTATTCAAGAACAGATTTAAACATGCTATAATTGTATTTTTATATAACTTGTACAACCCTCAAAGAGACAGAATTCTTTCATCTACAGTCAAGATCCATGAAAAGGCATAAAAGATTCCTAAAATGACTAGTGCCAGTACTGTGTACATCTGTACTGAATTAAAAAAGCAAAACATTAGAAACTTGTTTTGAAAAATAATCCTATAAGACATGCAATATATTTCTAAAGGGATGACAGTACAGACATATTTATTTTTGAAATGTTCCTAATATTTCCCTGAGTACTTATCTTACTAATGTAATCAAACTACTACTTACAAGGAAACATCATATCTTTGGTTCTTTCCTGAAATACTTCTTGAAGTATATTTTGAAGGTAAATGTAGTAGAGTTTGAGCTATGGTCTCAATTAAGAATTATAAACTGGCATTCATATGTCTCACTTAGAACCATTACATAGATCCAACATTTTTAGTGTCTCTTCGATAATGACCTTTTAGTGACTTAAGTTCTTTCCAATTTGTGCTGAAAAACATGCAGTAAGCTGCTGAAAAATAACACAAGGCTCTAGGAAGCACTTTACTACCTCCTAAGAGGCTGCAGGGAGTTATATAATCTAAAGATAATCAGGTGAGTAGGAAAAAAAATTCTAAATGCAAATTTACATGATAAGGAAGGAAATATGGCATTTTTTTTCAAAATATCTTAAGGGAAAAATTAGCATCCTCCAATGCAGTTCTGACCAAAAAGTTCTGATACTCAGCAGTTAAATAAAATCTCATTACTTATGCCTACTTAGGTACATATAAGGAGATCCAAACCCAATACATTTCTAATCAAGCTAGGTCATCATTTTTCATTTCTATAAGTACCTGAATCCATACATTTGTGTATCTGTAACTTAAGAGACATTAGCTATCTATTAATCAACTTAGAGCTCTCCCTCAGTAGTTCTATGAATGGGCTGAGTCTGCACAGTGACAGTTTTGCAGAGGGTTGGCATTTGGCTTTCCATAAATAACTCTTGCTTGTGTCACAGTTCCCACTAGAGATTCTTTGATCACATCAGATCAGAATATATTCCTGACAGGTACAAGGTATAAAGCAGTATTTCACAAAATGTCCTGCATTTCCTGAAGTACATATAAATATTACTGCTGGCAACTGATGTAAACCCAACTGAATATGCCTTCAGGTGTGCCCTACAGAAACTCTCACAATATTTATTTAAATGCTGCTATTTCTCTGTCAACTAATTTTTTCATTTGTATGTTTTAGCAAAGCCCATAAAAGCTTACCACAGCCATCTGAAGCGTTTGAATGAATGTTTAAATGTCCTTTTAGCAGTATTCACTCAGGTCTCATTTCAATACACCTGAAAACCCAACAGGATATACAAAAATGAGGTTCCATGTTGTTTATTACTTTCACGTTTTAAATAAATCAGTTAAACAAATTCTTACACCAGAACCTCACCTTTTAGATACCCTGCCAGGGTTTAGAATTCCCAGATTTTATAAGGTGAAAAGATTTTCTTAAAGCTTTCTGCAGCTGCAGGATTTCTAAGCAAGCATAAGAGCAAACAAAGGTGCAAACACAGAAACTTTATGAGCACCACAGTCCATGGCTGTATAATTAAATGGAAATACTTCTGAGCTTCGGGGACACCTGTTGTACTCTCCTCAGATATTGCTGTTGCCACTAGTTTTCAAAATAGAAAGAGATGGTCAGGGGTCTCTATGTCAAGTGTCACGATGTTTCTTAATGCCAGGCCTAGATTTTGTGCTCGTCTTAACAGCACTGTGTGCAGTATCAAGGTGCCACAGCAGGAAAGCCCTGAGCCCCTGCCATGGTTGAGGACAACCAGGCTCTTTTGTGGCATAGGAAGAAGCAGCACAGTAGGGACAGGTCCTGCATGTGTCCAGATGAAGAGAGAAATCTCACTCTGTAAATTGTACCAGGCGAGGCTGAATAAGAGGAGGAAGAGAGAAAAGATCAGTCCTACTGAAGCATGAGGGCCTGGAAGGCACTTAGGTGTGTTAGCATTGTTTTCATTGTTGTTTGGGGGGTTTTTTTGACACTTCTTTTTGTAAGTAATGCTGCCAAAAGGAAACATTTGTGAGGGAAAAAGATAAAAGAGGTGTAAAGGTAGTGCTCACTGATGCCCCAATTAGTACCATCATTCCTCCAAGTAGCCTGGTGAGACCTTCAACAACGAACCCAACATAGTGAAACATCTGCTGCCAACCTTTCAAGCAGGATAGCATTCTTAATACTACATTGAGATCTCACTAATTTGGACACAGGGTAATACTGAGAGAAGATTTGGACACAGAAATCCCCAAACTAAATTAAAAGAAGGGGGAGTTTTACTTCCTGATTTTTGTTGGTTTGTTTTTTTTTTTTTTTCCAGGAAACTTCCTGCTATTTATTTCTTGAAAAGAACAAATTTAGCTGTTTTACACTGTATAACACATTCAGTGCAGTGGCATATAAATACATGCTCAGTGTAGACACAACACTGAGAATATTTAACAACGTTGTCCAGATTTCGTATGGCTTTATTGGAGTATTCGTAGCAATAGAGAGATAAAGGACCTCGTCTTTATCTACCAGGCATTCCTTATCTACACACTGCTTTAGATCATTGTAGTTTTACCTAATTTTAAGTCAAGACAATGTTAGCAATCACAGCTTTCTAAGCATTTGAAAAAGAGAGTAATCACAATCCCTTGGAAAAAAAAATACAGAGAATTTGAAAAGGTGAAAAAATTTATGCAACAATTTTTAAAGGAGATGTCCAAATAAACAAGCATAATTTCAAACGTATCAAGACCTACACCATATCCTAGATCACAAGACAGTATTTCTGTTATGAACAATATTTGATGTCTATTAAAAGGACAGAAATTCCATTTCACGTGAAAATAGAGCACAAATATAGGAAGGAACTATTATTAGCCAGGCCTCCAAAGCAATACGAAGAACAGTTTGGAATGATGATCTGACTAATCTACACAGATACCACTTTATGAAGAGTATATCTACCAAAAATTTGCTAGGACACTCCTGTGTAGGGAACACTCATGAGCTTAGTAATGATCCCAGCTGATTGGTAAGCTAGGGAGATATTGCAGCTGCTTGATATTTCAACTAACACGTTTCCACACAGCCACGGGTGTATCTGTGTTGGAAGAGGACATGGGCAGCTCTGTGTATGTCACAGCAAATGGTGCAGATCACTGCTTCCTTACAGTATTCAGTTGGGTTCAAATGGGTATCTGTCATGGAGATTCAGAGACGTGCAAGAAACACTCCTCACATTATGCTTTCTTGTCTTTTATATAAGC
>WEIV01006979.1:3311-15654 GCA_013390005.1 Calyptomena viridis
TCTTAGCTTAAGACCTTCAAGGAAAAGGAATAAAGAACTTGTGCAGTGCCCTGCAAAGCCTGTCATGCATGAGATAAATTTAGCACCAAGAGGAATACATGAGAATACATTAGTGCACTCAATCAATTTCTTTGAGTTGGGTTCCAGAGAGCTTATTTTTAAAGTGGTGTGCAGGAGGTCTTCAGCGTGCACTGACATTTTGCTGAGGTATATTGTTAATAAATAATTTGATTTGTGCACACATGTGCTTTACATGGCTTTAAAGATTTATTGCTTAATGGCCGATTTAACTTAGCAGGTGAATTGAAATGGGATGACATGGGACCATTGTAGCTAAGTACAAGATGGTGAATTTATCACTACACAAGCTGCGTCTTAAATGTTAAACCTATAAAACCACAAAATTGTCTGATTTTAGGCCTAAAATTAGATTCTTAAACTAACATGCTAATTTCTAGTGTCCTTATAGTTTAAATAGACTAGAGAAAAACAAAGAAAAGAGAGCAAAAACTCCATTAAAGATTGATGTAGAGATAAAATTTATCAGTGAAACTAGAGAATACAGCCAACCTCATCAAATCTGCCAAAAGGAGTGTTTTTGCCCTCTTCCTTGTCTTTCCCTGTGTCAGCATTGACATTTGTCTGACCCTCATCAGTGGTCTTGTTCAGGAGCTAAAACAGTGTAAAACAACTTAGTTATTTGCTGAATGAGACTTCTGCTCATATCCACCTCACTGAGCAGCAGACAGATGTCAATGCCACATGAAGGAAGCTGGGAGAGGAGATAAGTGAAGCAGAGTATCTAGATGCTACATCAGCATAGTGGTACGTGAAACTGTGGTCTTCCAGCAGACACGCTAGAGTTTCTCTCTCATTGACACTGTTACAGGAAGATGTGTTTCCTAACTCAGATCCAAATCTTAGTTGTCCAAAGTTCAGCTGTCCCCTCTGTGCTATCTCAGATTTAAACAGCTGCACAAAAACGTAGTCCTATTAGCTTCAAATTTAATTACTGGCCTTCTTTCTCACAGCTTTCTGATTTTAATGTTCCATCCATACCCCTTTTCCCTCCTAAGCCTCTAACATTCTTCCCGGACCACCTGCAAGTTGTGGTCCCAACATTTACAAATATGATACACAGAGGAATGAAAATATCTGCATTAATTATATGTCAAAAAAATTTTGGGATAGATTTATTTCGTCATTCCTGCTCACTTATGTTCTAACCATGTTTTTATTTGTTCTTGTTCTTTAATCCAAAAATCCCCGTTAACTAATGTTGCTAACAGGAATGATAGCAAAAGCTGTTAACAAGAGTGGAGCATCAGCCTTTTTGTTCTTTTGGTGATTTAATTCAAGGGACTGAATTGCTAACAAATTATTACCTTTTGTCAGGACGACTTTTGTCTTAGAGTCATTTGCTGCTTCGCCTCAAGACATGGTTTAAGTTGTTGTTCTTTCATTCAGTAGGTTTTCCTTCTATTCTCCTATTTCTGGGAATGATTAGAATTTAGATATTAGTGACATTAATAATATAAAGCACCTATCTTTATTCCAGGGAGACTATTCTGTCAAATGAGTTATCTAACAGGTAGATAAATTGAGGATGCTGGTGATAAATGCTTTACTGCTTACTTGGGAAACTTCTTCTACCACAAAGAGGTATTTCTGCAGTTATGAGGGAATGTGTCAATGACCAAAAAGGTTTTCCTTTATTTTTTTAACTATGAACTCTACTTCTCTCCTTAGTACCTCAGTACCTGCAAATAACATAGCAACTCAAGGCCTGACACATGAAATAATGTGAGAAAAAGTTATTTTCATGATCTATATAGAAAGAAGGAAAGAGTCTGTCTTTTATTTCATTGAAGTTACGAATTTTCATTGTGTTGAATTCAAGAAGAAACAGTTTTTTGCATTATGCCTTAATGGGTACATTTTCAAATTTTGACCATAAATGCCCATAAAGGGAGGAATATATAGAAAAAAAGCCTTGTTTTTTTCCATTGTGATCATATAAACTCTACAAGTTTGCAGGTTCTTTAACTAGTACTTCACTAAGGAAGGCAGGCCCCAGTAACATTATATTTACCCATCAAACATGCCAGCAAAACTGCTATGACACCTTTCCTTTCTTCAATATGTTTGACTTGTGTTCTCTGTAAACAGAGATGAAGCACAAATATAACCAGGGCAGAAAGTAAACAATCAACAATTTGAGGAGTTGTCAAGTGCTTTGAAATTTAAATTTTTGATAAAGCAATGCTTGTCAATGGAATAATATTGAAATAACTGGGTCCTTCTTGCACAACACTCTACAGCACGGATGAAATGAGAAGATGATAACTTGCAATATTATCTATAAAATATTCTTTTCATCTTTCAGCTACAGAGACAAGAAGTAATCAATTAAACTTAAATTTACAGGGTATGTAAAAGTTCAGTTGACAATCGCATAAGAAGACATTAATTTAAATTTGTAGAAGGAAGAACCAAATTTGAAAAATAATAATAAATCTTTCATTAATTCAAAGAAAAATCTACTTAAAATATCTACAAAAAAGATAAATAAACAAAGAAGGAGAAATAAAGCTATACTAAATAATGAATACAGTATTTTCAAGATTACAAGGCAAACCTCTCAGAAGATATGCCAGAATGAGTTTAAGCAATTAATCAAAGCAATTTTAATTTGTTACTAGTGAACAAAGTTGTGTAATTATATCATTCTATGCTAATTTTTTTGTGAACCAACTTTCAACCAGTGACCAGTGGAAAAAATGAAACATAAAAAAACATCTTTTACACAGACCAAATGTATCCTCAAATCATTTTCTGTGGAATATACAATGAAGCATCTTAGCAATTCAAAGCTAATGATAATTTTCTTTTTACTTTTCCTTTCTGTGACGTGGAGACAATATTATCTTTATTTTACAAATACAGGTCAGTATTCAAATAAATTAAAGTAAAATATTTCCAGCGATACTGAGAAGCAGGTAAGCTATCAAATTCATGAGTATAATTAAATTAAATATTTTTATCCAAATAATGAAAGACATTAAAATCCTTGTTAAAATTATAGGTAACAGGAAGAAGTGGAATATTAGGTGTTAAAAAACTGAGTACATGATACTGTCAGCTCTGTATAAGGTGAATGGCTGCAAGAAAAAAATTACATCACAAGAGTAAGTGTTGCCTGCTTCTGAATTATTAAATGGTTTAGTATTTGTAACTCTGACTTTTTTTTGCAGTTTTCCATTAAGAAATTCTTTAAGGCCGATCTTCTATCAGACTCAGAACAAAAGCTCTACCTGTTTTTCTTGGGCACAAGATATGGAACAATTTCCCGTTCTAGTAGTAAATTGATTTGAGAATCTAAAAGCTTTTGGCCATATATCTGAAAAAATAGAAATCTATTATGTCATAGCCTTGATCTTTCATTAAAAATAACTTTATATTAACATGACAGAGGAGAAGTGCTGGAAACCAAATTTTAGCAATTCCTGTCAGTATAAATGAGGAGAAATTCTTATTTTAGCAAATCTTCCCATTTTTTTCCCACTCATAACTGCATTTTTTACTGTTATCTTCAGGGGTTCTGCAGCCATTGTGAAAACTGCTGTCATTTTTTTTTTTTTAAATGCTCTCATTAAATAAATAAACTCTCAGGGTCTCCCAAGGCAGGTTAGCTTATACGTACTGTATAAAATGGCAAATGATTCCTGAGCTGTTTACAAATCTTTTCTAACACAGTCAGAAGTGCTGGCACTTTATCACTACTAAGTATCTCCTTAGAACACTGTTATAGGAAGCAGTCAGCTTCATAATCCTGGTCCCAACAGTCTACATTAATAACAACATGTGAGCAACATTCAATAGTGAGTCGTAAAGTAAGCTAGAAGTGTGCTAACATTGTCATGATCTGCATCCATCCCTTTCATCTCTCACTTGCAAGAGTCTAGTTTATGTAAATAAGCTCCTGAAGGTGCTGTTCAGTGAAGGGAAAACATAGTGTTATGGGTTTAACCTCTAAAAGATAAGCTCTGGTTGTTGTCATTAAAGATACATGATTGTAAGGTGGAGTTTATGCAAAAACATACAATATTTATTAAATAATTATTTTTCGCAGAGTCCTAGCTATTTTCATTCCATTACCAACAAAATTATTTACATGTTTGAGCAAGCTCACATTGCTTCATTTGTATAGCACAACTAATCTGAAAGATCCCAGCTGATTTCTGTGAAAGGATGTGTCTTCATATCTATAAAGTTACATGTTACAAATGGTGTGCTGTCCTTTTTCTTCTTTTGCATAACACATTAATTCTTCATAATCCATTTCAGAATGTTTTACCTATCACTTTCTGTGAGTTTCATCTGTCAGTTATCACTTTCCCAAGTTCCCACATCTCTCTAATCCTACTGTTCCTTCAGGGAGGCATAATATACATTTGGTGCTGGTGCTATATATTGGTAGAAGAATTAAAGAGTAATGATGAGAGAGCAAAATCAAGGTGTGTTTTTTTGTCAAACATCTCTTATCACCCTATATTGATAGGTAAAAGACCAAAACCTGCTGTTTTATAGAGAATCTAGGGAACACAAAATACTGGCTTTAATTTTATCTTGCATCTTCATAATGCACAGAAATTTGATGATTTTTTGTGATTGTCAGAGTCACTGGCTTGTACAAGGACAAGTTATTATGTGACTGCTTCAATGGTAGCAAGGGCCCTGACTCCTAGGAACTTAAAGGTATGGATGCCTTATTGAGCAAGTTGTTACTGTTCAGCTTCCAGAAGAAACTGGAGGTAGCTCTGCTGTTGAATGTAATAGTTAACTGTGCTTTCCTTCCTTGAAAGCAGTGGCTGCAATCCTTATTTGTGTTGAATTGTTCTATGTAATTTTTGATATGTACTAGGAAGCCATCAGTGGGACCAGACATCTACAGTAAGACATGGTAGGATAGGATAGGATTAGAATAGAATAGGATAAGATTAATAGAATAGAATAGGATAAGATGAATAGAATAGAATAGAATAGAATAGAATAGAATAGAATAGAATAGAATAGAATAGAATAGAATAGATGGAAGGGACCCATCAGTTGTGGCAGCATTTTTGTTTGGTGTTCTGCATGACTTTACCCCTTTTTTCTTTTTTTTTTTTTTTTGGTATCTTCCTATGCTTTTATAATCTAAAGGACTTTCTGTTGATATGATGCTGGTCACAGACTTTCTGTGTTTATCTTTTTCCATATTAGGTTGATTTATCTCACTTACTTGGGAAATTCCAAGAAAATAAATGATGGCCTAAATCAGTTTTCCTCCTTTAAAAGTCCCTATTCTGGTATCAGTTTTCCAAGTATTTTGAGGTTTTTCACAGCTGCTTGGGGTTTTTTGTGCTCTTAATAGTAGCATGAACACTAACATCCTGTGAAATATTTCATACTTTTTCTTCTATAACCAAATCTTACACGCATAACATAAATTATTAATATAAATCATGAATATATAAATCATTAATTTCACAGAAGCATAGAATCACAGAATGATTTGGGTTGAACAAGACCTTTAAAGATCATCTAGGTGGATTTCCCTGCCATGGGCAGAGATGTCTTTCACTAGATCAGGTAGCACAAAGCCCCATACAACCTGAACTTCTGACGATGGAGTATCCACAACTTCCCTGAGGAACCCAGTCCAGTGTCTCACTTCTGTTTTATATTCAAAAGAAATACATCTTATTTGACTTTAAAACCATTACCCCTTCTTCCACCTCTAAAGACCTTGGCAGAATTCTCTCTTAGTCTTTCTTATAAACAATCTTTAAGTACTGAAAAGTTGCCATAAGGATAGAGCCTTCTCTTCTCCGGGCTAAATCGTTCCAACTCTCAGCCTCTTTTCATTGGGGAGGTGCTCCAGCGCCCTGTTCTTTCTCATAGCCCTTCTCTGGACTTACTTCATCAGGTCACATCTCTCTCGTGCTGGAGTTCCCAGAGTCAGATGCAGTACTCAAGATGGAGTCTCATGAGAGCAGAGTAGGGGGACAGAACCATTTCCTTGGACCTGCTGGTCACATTTTGTTTGGTTTTTTTTTTATATGCAACTCAGGATGCAGTTGGCTTTCTGTGCTGCAAGAACACACACTGCCAACACATATCCATTTTTTCATCCACCAATTTCCATAAACTCTAAAAAAATATTTCATGACTGACCCACTCCAACTTGATACATTGTTTTCTCAAAAGATAATCAGAACGTTGTATTTGGTTTGAGTGACAATGAGGCTACAGGTGTGGCTTCTCTGAGAAGTTTTCCCTGTGTCTGACAGAGACAATGCCAGCCAGCTTCAAGATGAACCTGCCACCGGCCAAGGCTGAGCCACTTAGTGATAGCGGTAGTGTCTCTGGGATAACAGATTTAAGAGTGGATTAAAAAAATCTGCTGCAGGAACAACAGCAGAGAGAGAAGTGAGAGTGTATGAACGCAATAGCTCTGCAGACACCAAGGTCAGTGAAGAAGGAGGGGGAGGGAGTGCTCCAGGCAAGCAGCAGATGCCCCTACAGTTGGTGGAGACCATGGTGAGACAGCTCTCCCCCTGCAGCCCATGCAGGTGCATAGTGGAGTAGATACCCACCTGCAGCCCTTGGAGAACCCCATGCTGGAGCAAGAGGATGCCCAAAGGAGGCCACTCTGGACCAGGTTTGCTGGCAGGATTTGTGACCCCTTGGGAACCTGTACTGGAGCAGTCTGTTTCTGAAGGGCTGCATCCCATGGAAGGGACCCACACTGGAGCAGTTTGTGAAGAACTGCTGCCCATGGAAAGGACTCAGAGAAATTTGTGGATGACTGTCTCCTGTGGAAGGGACCCCACACTGGAGCAGGGGAAGAGTGTGAGGAGTCCTTCCTCTGAGGAGGAGGGAGCAGCAGACAAAAGGTGTGATGAACTGACATCGGACACCATTCCCCATACCCCTGTATCACTCAGCAGAGGAGGTAAAAGAATTTGGTATAAAAGTTGAGCTCAGGAGGAAGGGAGGAGTTTGTGAAGTTCTTTTAAGAGTTGGTTTTATTTCTCAGTATCCTACTCTGATGTGAGTGATAATAAACTAATTTCTTCAGATCAAATCCAATTTGCCCATTAAATAATAACCAACCCTTAGATTAAGCCACAACAATGGCAAAGTCATTTCTGTATACTACTCAGCAGAGACTATACAACTACCTGTCATCTGTTAACTAGTCCTTAAACAACTATTATCCCAGTCTTCTTGTATGAGAAGGTGCCAGAAGGCAAATTTAAATATGGATACAATGAGATTATTTTTTGAGACAAAATATTATGTTGGGGAATTTTGCTCACTGTAATTTATATCTATAATAAGTGAATACCTTTACAAAATAATGTCCAAACTAAATTAATATGATCAAAAATATAATGACTAATGACATTCCAAAGAATAGGGTCATTACCGTGTCATTATAATTCAAAAATATTAAATTGTCTAGAGTTTGTTCTTCAATGAGCTTAGTGTCTTCCTGAGTTTTAATTATATTATATGTAAATGCAGAAATAAAGGCAAAATAAAGCCAGGCAATTGGATATCATGTTGATTAAAACCTTTGCTAGTTGATGTGTTTGGTATAAGGGACTTGGCTATGGGTCTGTCCAAGCAGAGGATAATTTATCCTCTTATTTATTTAGCAGCATTTTAAAAAGATTACAGTATAAAGCAGAGAATAGTTACAAAAGGAGAGCTTTGATATTCCATATTTGGATAATGCACTTGCATTTTTAAATCATAATAGTAATATATTAGCAGGCATAATTCTGCTATAAATTAAAGCAGATAACCAACAGAGATGGACTGACTGATTGTACTGTAGGAATGGAATTAAATACTAATTTTTTTAACCATCAACACATAGGTGGATAAATGATGCCTTATGTTCTGAATTTTCATGTGGTATTTTTTTGTCCAAGACCTTATACAGATTCATATTACCTGCTATTGTTTAATTTGAAATTCTTCTTCAAAAAATGATTTTTAATTTTTTTAATTTAAATTCTGATTTATGTGAATAAATAGTTAGCATAGCTATCCAGATATAGTCCTTTTGTATAGTAAGCCAAAACAAGTTATTGTAATTCTAGAAACTTTTCACCCTTTGGATTCTACTGAAGTCTGAAACTTCCTAGCAGACTGAAATTACCTATGTGCTGTAACACACTAGTGCTCCTTTGCAATTCAGGGCAAAAAAATAACAATATTGCATATACCTGTATTATTTCTGAAGGCTCAAACCCACAAATTTCTTTCAAGGACCATGCTCTTCTGTTATATAATAGTTATTCACACCACAAGACCATTACCATATATACGTAATATACAACTGTATATTTCTGTATAACTGTATATTTCTGTATAACTGTATATTTCTGCCTTTACAGAGCTTTTTCTACCATTAATTCACAAAGAATGTTCTTCAGTTTGATAATCTCTACAATGAGCCATGACAAAGATAACTGGTTAAGATCAACTTTTTTTCAGGATTCTTCAGAATTTAATTATCTCATTCTGTCAAGCATAGAAGGTTAACGTTGTGAGTATGCAAGCAAAGAACAAAATCCTGGGAGGTTTTGGTTTGTGAGTACATTACTACAATTCTCTGTAATAAGGATGATTAACTCATAGTTTGCTTTTGACATACAATCATATAATATTCCCTTGATTACTTCAGGATTTCCTGAAGGAAAGACTAGTGTGGTGCTCATTCAGTTTTTTCCACATTATGCTCCCAAATATGATGTAACTACCTGTGAAATCAATCTTCTAATTTTTAGCCACTGATGCCCCTCCAAATTCACAGACCCCATTTAAGACAAGGACTGTATCTAACTGGAGGGATGATTGTAACAGAAAAATAAGTTTCCACCTAGATTTGTTTTTCCCTGACATGTAAATGAAAAGTTATATTGAATATAATAACTTTATGCTATCTCTAAAAAAGTCAGTTTCTCAAGAATTGCCTGGAAAAAGCTTTGAATAACAGTCAGGACAATTATTGAGAATGATGGACCAGAGTCTCAGGATTCTCTAAACTGAGTGAAACTGTGCATGGAACAGCTTGCTGATATGAGCAAGATATTCACCTTTAACTCCTAATTACATTTTTTCTTTTCTTAGGCAGAAGGTGATAAACTGTAGCTAAAGTGTAATTAAATTATTGCTGTTAGAATTTAAGCAGAATACACAATTTTGAGAAGCTCTGACAAAACTTTGTAAATGAAATGAAACACAGACAACAGAGTTCATTCTCAGATTAAACAATGTACTCTTCTACTGTAATTGAAATTGTTTCGTATTGAGAAATTCAACTTTCCTAAAAATAGACAGGTGGTTAAATATAATAATAAAATTTATGTTAACATGTGGAACAAAATTATTGCAACTGGCGAACAGAAAAACAATAAGATTTCAGATTTCTGCCTCCCTTGAGTCGCACAGAGCCCTCTCTAGAAGCAAAACAAAACTGTATTCTACAGCATACCAACAGATATGAGAGGTAGAAAGTAGCAAAGTCATATATTAAAATGCTAAGAAGATTATAATGATGATGATGATGATAAGCAGAAAAAGGATAATGTCTGCAATTTTGGAGTCTTTCCACTCACTCTCGCTGTATATGTAAAAAGAAACACGGGCAGCTGGCATACCAGATGGTTTATATTTGTGACATCCAAAGCAAAAAAAAGTTTGGACTAAAAAGAAGTTCTGTTAGTACTAGGAGCAGTTCAGAATCCAAATGATGGTTCTTGCACTATGTCTCTTGAGTAGATTAATACTACAATTCATCAAAAAGAATCTGAAAAAGCAGCATTTTTTCTTTGCATTTTAATTACCTCATCTTAATTCTGTTGTTTTCAGAAACACAATTTTCTATAAGAAGTGAACAAAATGAACACAATTTAAGATATGAACAGATTCTTCACGATGGAAAAAAACCCCCAAAATTACAATATCTTCTCTCCTGCTCCGTACCAGTGCTTGCAATTCTGGAAACCCAAAGAATCGTTCAAAATATCATTTCCAGAGGAGAATGTTGATTTTCTGCAGTAAGGAAACCAGCTTCCCAGTTTTGGGAATTTAATAGTTGGTGATTTCTAGAACCAGAGAGTCGTTGTCTCTTTTTCTCCAAAACCACCATCCAAGCCACCACCTAGAAAAATAGATAATTAATGTGAGATTAAAGTTACAGCTTTCTGTAAAAAAAATGTACCAAGTTCTCTGGCAAGAAGCTTAGCTAAAAGGACAAAAAAAATCTATGTAGTTTTGCTGTGTGTTGAGTTTTTGATTAGTCATAATTGCCATTTGAATTTTCAGGGTTCAAGAGTGGGATCCCACTAGAGCTTTCTTTAGAAGTACTGGAGAAAATTGGCTCTTGGAAAAGAGAAAGATTCAGTTTCAGATGCCTGCTTTAGGATGAGAACACGTAAAACCTAAAAATGTTCTTTACTTTCACTCAAAAGGATCCTTTAAAGGGTTTAGCTCTGTGTTATAGACATCTGCATTTGTTAAGATGAAATCTCTCCAAGTGGACTACCAGCCAGAGGCAGAAATTGTCGTCACAGTTCTTTGTCAATCAATATATTTTATTCTTTAATAAAAGTTCAAAGGAAGATGGGAGAATCCTTCATCGGTATTTATTATTATATCATTGCTGATAATTATACATGTTTTTTCACAGTCGTATGATTCCAAAATGAAAGCAAATGTATTAACTTAAAAGAGGAAAACAACCCCAAATGGCATTAAAATTACACTTTCTAACCCCTTATCTTCGAGGCTATCATAGGTTATAACTAGAACACCATAAGACAAAGTTAAGGTGATCTATTGCACTAACTTCTTGAATTATTTATATGAAAAACAAAATAAGGGAGACCAAGACATTTGAGAGGCAAATATAGAACTAAATACAATTACTAATTTTTGCTAAATGTGTCTTGTATCTATATGCACTTAAAGTTTCAGCAACATGCTGTCTATCTTTGAAGAATTCTTCTTTACTTATAAAAACTAAAAAGTATAAAAAAATTTGTTGCAAAGATAAAAAGTGAGAAGGAAAAGAATATGTTAGTAAGATGATCTACTAAAATACTATACTGTATCTTACACAAAGCAATAGTTTAAATAAGGAATATAAATATGTACTAATTTTGTGAAACTTTTGTAAAAAAGACTAACATTACAATTTTCTTGCCATTTATAGTATTCAGAAAACAGAGAAACTGCTTGTCAATGTTTGAGAAGAATTCAGGCAAACTGTTGCATGTAGTCTTTTATCCTAAAGCTGGTAAGGGTCCTTCTCCCTGTTTCAAACTCTTGAGTGTGTGTTTTGTTTGACAGTGGGTTGGTTTTTAATATACCTTCACAGTTTCTTTGAAAACTGCTTTTTGTAAGGCTTTGCTGGTATTTGAAAAATATTCTCACAAGTCTCTAGCACGATTACTAGATGATGTAAATGATCTGATTTTAAAAAAATAAATCAGGGATATTTGATGCCAATAGACCTATAGAAATTAAAGCATCTATGAATATTTGACATGTAAGAGCTCAAGTATTTATCTGCATAGGGTTTTTCATAATATCTACTGCCATATATATTTTTCATCACTCCTCTCTGTCTAGAAGTAATTTGATTTTAGCTACCTCTATGGTTCAATGCATGTTTTAAGAAGGGAAAACAGTAGGAATTCTGAACCGAAAGATATCATTATTTATTTAAATGAACTATTAATTTTTTATCTGGTACACAAAAGACAGCATAACTTTTGTAACTCCTATCGTAGAATTTAGAGTAGTTGGACAGAGTGCTTTCTACTCTTCTACAGGCATTTGTTGAGATGCAAGTTCCTTCAGGAATTTGATTTGGTGTTAGTATGTGCCATAACTGGGAAAAAAAAATCATTTTAGATAGTTTGAGAATTGTCTGGATATATTGTGAAAGCTGGATATATGCTAAAGCATGAAAACAATATGATAACCTGAAATGAACTCTTTTTGGGGTGGGAGGGTGTGGTGATGTTGGGTGCTTTGGGTTTTTTTCAGAACATGGTGCACTGGAAAATCCTTTCTCGAGTATTGCCAAATCTAGAATACTTACCACATACTCTAGTATAGAAAATTCAAGAGTTACTTTGAAAAGTTCATAGATTTTAGAGAAATTTTTTTATTTAATGGAATTTTGACATATGAGTAAATGAAGATAAATGTAATATAAGCAAGAAACCTGTGGAGATATAAGACTATTGAACTCTCTGTTACACCCTCAGCT
>WEIV01006979.1:17614-28971 GCA_013390005.1 Calyptomena viridis
TATGTTTGGATCGGGTGCACAGTTGTGAAGTGAACTTTCTAATTTTCCCTGTGTACTACAATTTGGTTCATGTTGCCAAGCCGTCTTGGAGAGTACAAAACCATTTCTTTCTGATTAAATTAGGCTGGAAGATGCACTCCAGGAACACATATAAAGAACTGTAATTGACAATGAGCATTAATTCCAATAAAACATATACCTTTTTATTCTTTTGTTTAGAGCTGTTTTGGTGGTCTTTTTGTTTCTTTGCTTTTTGTTTTATAGAGTGTGAGTGTGTGGTCACAGTCTTAATCAGAAAGGGATCAGCTTTTATAATTGTGACTAAGCCAGTGTGAGTATTTTTTTATACTACATTTTGGACTGAGGTGCAAATTTAAAACACAGGGCTAGATCTCCAGGAAAGATTGTCCTGCTTAATCAAACACACAGAAAAGACATACA
The DNA here is from genome assembly GCA_013390005.1 of Calyptomena viridis. NCBI lineage: Eukaryota > Metazoa > Chordata > Aves > Passeriformes > Eurylaimidae > Calyptomena > Calyptomena viridis. Next base: position 18,056 of record WEIV01006979.1, read on the forward strand.
AAAAAACAGAGCCAGAGGGTAACATATATAGTATTATAAATACAGAACAAAAATTTCATAAAAGCATGCCAAACATGAATAGAAAGTAACATGGAGAGAATCTTGAGAAATGTTCCCGTGCAGGAGATCTACTAAACCTAGTTAGTATTTGTTTCCTCTATTAGTGGGGGGAATCCCATGACAAATAAGGAAGACAGCTGCAGATCAAAAAGTATATTAGCAAAAAAAAAAGCATCCAGTTGTCCAGGCTTTTAGACAATGTTATTTTTTTCATGTATATTTTTCTGCATCTCTCTCAGATCAAAATTATATTACTAAAATGTCATTTTTTTGACACTTGTTAGCTCAAAAGCACAAATAGTTTTGATTGAACATCTTGAGATATTGTATCAACTAGATAACCTTCACAAATAGAAAACTGGCCAAAAATTCTTGTCAGCCTACTGACAAGACTGACTTGTATTAGTGTGACACTCAGAATAAGAATTAAAAAAATGTTGGAGAAATGTGATTTAGCTTACATGTTGAACTGATCTGTTACTTGCATGTAAGAATGAATCAACACAGTCCTGAATCATATGCTCAACATCAGTTATATTTTAAAAATTGACCTTTTTGCTCTGCTTATGCCAAGCATAGGAAAATTCCCAGCTGTGAAAATTGCTTTAATTTTTTTAACTTTATGTGATTGATAAAAAGGTGAAATCCGAAAAGCTAGAATGATTTAAACTTAAAATATTTGTTTTGTTTCAACATTGAATTTTTTAAAAGTTTATTCAAAGTTAACATAAATATTTATTTAGTAAGGACACATTTCCATGACCACCCCAGCACAAATTAGAATTCAGATGTGTTTTTTCTATTGAATTATTCTACCATAAATCTCTCCATCTTGGATGAATACAAGATGAAAAGGATATAAATGTTACAAGCACAGTACTGAAACACAAGAACTGCTATGTTCCAGTTTGATTTCTCACCTTGATGTTTTTGAGAAGCCCCCTGAAGTCAGATTTTAAAAAGTATTCAGGCACCAAAAAAATTCTATCTAAAGTAATTTTCAAAGCAGCTGTGGTGATATAGGAATTTTAATTTCTTTTGAACTGCCTTGAGCTATACATCATAGGTACTTTTGCAAATGCCACCAAGAAAGGGGTACAGGACAGAACATTTATTCCAGGTATGTTGGGCTATTTTAGGAATCTGAACTAAGCTCAATTCTAGAATCTAATATAGCAGCTTTAGTCCTGCTGGGGCAGAGATGATACCATCAATCCAAATAAAGCAGTGTGCACCTCAGTTCTAGGGAGTAGCAAACAGCAGAATTTCTGTCTGGCAGGTAAATAAATTCCTTTAAATTGCTGATAACTGTGGACTAAAATGTTAGACTGAAAAATACACAGACAAAGACACGTAGACTGCATCATCTCATCTCAGCTTTATCTGCCTAAAGGAAAAAGTGTATTTTACTATGTACTGCAAAATACTGTCACTTGTCTCAAATATCCTAATGCAATTGTTTACAAACAGACAAAAAAAATTCTTGGAACTACTTTGAGGTACATATTTTTGAAGTCTGTCTAATTTACATTCTGTGTGAAGTGTGTGTCTGTTGCAGAGCAGTGCTGTTAATGAGTGTTTGCTGAAGATGCTGAAGTTCACATACAACACAAAGAATTTTGTGATGAAGGTATATTTATTGAATATATGAAGGGTCTGTGTGTTCCTGTGCATATATTAGCATGTGTTTCCATATTCAGTGGTAACTATAATATTATACATATCTATACTCATGTATACATGTATATGTATGAGCACACACATATGAACTCTAAATAGCAGCATACATCTCTAAATACTAATTCAAAAAGTCTAATGTAGGAAGATATTACTTTGCCCAAACATGGAGGGGAAAATATTAATTTTCTTAGAGTTGTTTCTGACAGTCAATTTGTATTCACGTGAGTGCATGAGGCTAATGGCAAAAATATTCCACAACTCTTACTAGCACATATGCTCTAAGTAGTTAATATAGAGCTTAAAAAGGTCAGGATGTTATAATTACATACGAGAAAGTTTTTTTGATTAATGGCAGAAGGAACATTACTTCCTTTTGGTTTAAAACAGAGAAACAGATGTTTTTGTGTAAGCTTGGTAAGGTAGGTCTGTCTAATAACCTCTGTCATACAAGCATTGCAATAAAATACAAAAAAATATGTTGGTATTCTGGCAGATGATGGTCTGTGAATTGTTTCACAAAACAACTTCATGATCTTTATTAACATCTCATTTGTTAACTGTAGTTATAGATAAATCTTTAGATTAATTTTATGTATTAATCATGCAAACATTTCATTGCTTGTGCTGCTGCAAAATATTATAGTATGTAATAAAATACACCTTTTAATTGTTGGGCAGAAAACCATACTTGTCAAAGGAACATGCACCCTTTTATTTTGAGATACACTAAGAAGTCAACTTGACAATATTTCTAGTTGCAAAGAAGGGGACATCCATAGCTACTGTATAGAACTTGCTGGTTTTTCTCATTATGTACTAATGAAAACCATTAATTTTATTTACTGACTTCAAAGGCAGAGGATCATGCTTTAAGGGATCCAAGTGTCATTAAGTCATATATTGACTTCATATCACAAACAAATTGGATAACTGGGGAACAACATTCCCATCTTATTTCTGATCCATGTGCCCAGTATGCAGGACGTGGAAGGAGAGTGGAGTAAAGACCCTGAGGAATGTTTGATTTTGCTTGATACTGAATGAGGACAAGGCCAGAGATGCACAGCTGGGTTTAAGTCCTGAGAAGTGCTTCTAGATTCATAATCTCAGATATATTCAAATATGATTTAGTTTTGTAGTGACTCTGAAACTCTTAAGCTCCTTAATGCTCTATAGGCCTAAGTTAGGCATCCAGATTTCGTGTACAGACCACAAGCAAGAACAGAAGCCTTAAGAAGACATTATAGGAACGACATAGTTACTGAGGAGCAAAGAACAATCTTTTCTTCAGGATATATTTCCTTTCTGTCAATTTATCAGATTGAGTTTGTATTTCCAGATCTATCTTTAACCCTGCAACCCTGGATATCTTTAAAAGTGCTAGCACAGTTTCATGAATTAATTGACTATTGACTAATTGAAAAGGTTTTGCCAGCAGTAGACATTTAAGTGACTATAGAACTTAATGACGTTATTTACTTTGGTGATAGCTTGAATGAGAAGTTTCAAACACTTGAAACATTATTTTATTTCTCTAAAATGTCTGAAAAACACCAAAGATCTTTCATGTATCTATATGTTCTCTGACAAAAGCATTTTCCTATGTACTGAATGAGAGAAAAAAATACTAACTCCAGTAACCTACTTGATTAATTACATTAAATATTTTGAAGCATTTAAAAATGTGCTTTTTGGTAAGGAAGGGGTAGGTGAGTAATTGGTTTACTTAACTGTGAATTTAAAACAGCAGATTCTGAGAATGAAATTTCAACCTCTATGTTCTAAAGTGTCCATGATTTTACCTGTGAGCATGGAAGGGAATATTTCAGCTAGAATACTTAAAAAAANCCATATAATTCCATATGGAATTATAGTTTTAGCACAATTTCTAGTAACATCAAATTTTGTGGTTAAAATTTCTATGCTGTTTCTCAATTCAAGAACTTATAAATATATTTTTCCATGTTTATAATCCCCTGTGTGTGTCATTTTCAAATTTTTTTCTCCTGTCACCAGAATATTGACACCACAGTTATTGACATTATAGAACAGTGACAACACTAATGGATATAATTTTCAATAGAACATGTTTTGAAGCACTGTCACTATACAGACAAGACTGAAATAGGTATACTTCGCATATAAATTCTCCCAGACACTGTGACTTTGATTCAGGTCCTCTGAATTCTGTGAACAGATATTGTGTTAGAAAGTCTATCTGAATCCCTGATTGACTGGCTGTACTACTTGTGACATCAGATTGGCATAAGGCTAATCTAGTACAGGCCTCCAATAAAGCAGCCAAGAATGTGAAATCACGTTGTTCCTGGCATGACTGCAGTTAAAAATCAGGTTGTAAAGGAATAAACTATTGCCCACATGAAAAATTATAATTTTGAAAAGTTTGGTTATTGTTGACCTGGATAATATTTGCAGCAGGATCGTCTAGTAACATATTGATGAATATTCTTCAAATATGAAATGCTCTCAATTTTCTTCAAGTTTTCTTCCAGATAGTTTTCTTACATGCATAAACTAATTTTCTAATCCTGAATACTATTGGTTTTAAATTGTGATAGTAAAATGAATTAAATATGTAGCTCTTTTGAAACTTGAACTTTATACGTCTCCCTCATTTTCCTCATTTTACCCTGGAGCACAGTGACACTGAAAGTAGCAAAGCAGCTTTTTGTAAAGACCTGACTCCAAATTCAAGGAATTAACAATTCATTGTGTTTTTAATGAGATACACTATAATAGCAGTTAAAAATGGATCTTAATGTTCATGACTCACAGTCTCATCAACAGAAAGCAGCTGCTGCATCACAATACTGACAACAAGTGCCAGAATTTACTAGCCTTTAAAAATGTCGATGCTATGGACTGGCAACTGTCTGGAAACCATTATCAGTTGTTTTTTTTTCTTTTGTTAGTGAACCCAGAGGGTTGTCTGTAAATGAAGTTCTGCTCACATTTGTCTCTAAAGACATGGAATCGGAGTCAAAGCCCCAGACAATGCTTTGAAAGTATGGTTTTACAGTCCTGACAGACTTAACTGTCTTAGAGTGATTAGTTATGTGTCTTTTAAATCTTCAAAAATATATCAGAGTGTCTTTTCATTTCTTTTTGGTCTTTTAATGTTTCATAGTAGTGCAGAATGGTAGTAATAGGTGTATTAAAACATCTCTCTGGTGTCCTGCTTTTCTGCCAGCTTGCCTTCACAGCAAGAAAATGCTTTCTGCTTGAGACCTTTTGATCTAGAAGACTAGATAGAACCTATCTCTCTGATGTCCTGCTTTTCTGCTAGCTTGCCTTCACAACAAGAAAATGCTTTCTGCTTGAGACCTTTTGATCTAGAAGACTAGATAGAACCTACTCCAGGCAACTGGAGAGATAGCTATTTGTTACTAGTTTAATCCCATTTCCATCACTGCCACTTTTCACAGACTATACCAGACAACAGCTAAATGTGTACAACAAAATACAGCACAAGCTATTATTATCTGACACCTAAACATCAAAAGGATGTTCTCCTTTGTGGTTTGTTCTAAGTAGGGAAAAGGAGAACGATAGCACAATTGAGGGCTATCCCTGTGCCTTTCTATATTTATTTATTACAGATCAGCAGCAGACATGAGAAATAAGTTGCTTGTCCTTGCTTGTGCTAAGGGTCAGAGAACCTCAGGATGAATTCAAATAGACTGCTGAAAGGCAGTATTGCAAAACCTAATTTCTAGGCAACACTTATCTTCCAGGAGTGATATTTAGAAACTGAGTAACCAGGGCACTTTAGAATCTGTGGAGTGGACTCTAGAGTCCTACCAATAGTTGCCTACACAAAGAGATGCAATTAGGACCTGTCTTGTGATTACGATCTGAAGAGATGTCTGCAACTATGGGAGAATGATGGTCTAGAATTCTTCCCCATGGCTTATTTTTTCTTTTGTTCATTCATACTATACTGCTGTCTATACAGTGTATTATCAACTATACAAAGACCACAACTCAATTCACTACACAGTCCAGTGGTAAGACAGTTCTTAGAGAGCAAATGGGTTCAAGATTTTCCATTTAATCATGTATAATTTCACACAAGATACTCTTTAGGAACTGAGACGAAGGATGTTAGAGAGCAGCAGAAAAAGTGCATGTTTCTCTTCTGTTCCCAATCCAGGACTCTCTTTTCAGCCAGAAGGAAGTACAGCAGAATGATCCAATAACCATATCAAATAGGCTTCTACCCAGACTATACACATGCATAGACATAAAATGTATTGGCAAGATCTCTAGCTTATTGCTGTTTCATGCTTCATTCTCCTAATTAACGTGATTAGTGATAGGGAACAGTTAGCCAAATGAATGGTCTCACTCTTGATAATGAAGCTAGCTTTGCACTTGTGAGCTTTTTGCCATTAGTCTCTTGGAATGATTCTTCAATTCATAATGTCTGCCTGGAATTGATCCACACACAATATAGAGCTGGATTCAAATGTCCTTGCAAGTACTGGTTGGGAATTATCATGTTATCAGACTTCAGAGCTAGCAATGCAGCTTTCCAGACTTCATCTTTAAAAAAAATGATGAATAAGCTATAATGGCACTGGATATATATGGAGTCACACTTATTGCTAAAGACAAGAAAACTATGATTATAGCTTAATTCTGAATGTTTGAGGAGAGGCTTGCCTTCTCTGATGGGTAACTAAAAAGCTGGAATCTAGCCCAGTTAACAGAGAAGAGATGACTTAGTCAGCTCCAAACTATTTTTTATAGCCCTATTCAGACATACATAAAATAATCCATTAGCATAACAGCAAAAAACCATTATTTCCCCAAAAGACTTAAAAAATTGTCCTATACATTCTAAAAATGTTGATTTTATTTTAATTTTAGCTTCAATATCACATTGTTAGTGGGTCTAGAGGTGACATTGTATCTATATTTTACTGCCAAAGAATTTTAAATACTGGCATTATATGCTTTGTCTTTCCTCAAAATTCATTGTTGTTATTTTTTTTTTCTTATGATGCGATAACAGCAAATAGGAAACATAAAGACTTTGTTCTTACTTGGCAGCAAAAAATAATTTGCAGTTTCAGTGTTTGATTTATTGTGTGATCATAGAATCATGGAATATTCTGGGTTGGAAGGCACCCATCAGGGTCATCGAGTCCAACTTCCCAAGTTGGACACCCCAAGAACCACACCATGGGCCTGAGAGTGTTGTCCAAATGCTTCTTGAACTCAGACAGGCCTGGTGCTGTGACCACTTGCGTGGGGAGCCTGAGTGCTCAACCTCCCTCTAGATGAAAAACCTTTTCCTGATATCCAACCTAAACCTCTATTGACTCTGTCATGAGGGTGAAGAGATCAGTACCTGCCCTTCTGCTTCCCCTCACAAGGAAGCCGAGGTTTCCCTCAGTCTCCTTTTCTCCTGACTGAACAATCCAAGTGACCTCAGTCACTCCTCATATGGCTTCCCCTCCAGACCTTTCGCTATCCTCGTGGCCCTCCTTTGGATGCTCTGTAACTGCTTAATGTCTTTTTATATTATGGTGCCCAAAACTATACACAATATTCAAGGTGAATATTTTTTGCACACTAGTGCAGAGCAGAGCAGGACAATCAACTCTCTCAACCAGCTGGTGATGCTTTGCCTGATGCTTCCCAGTACATGGTTGGCCCTCCTGTCTGTCAGGACACTGCTGACTCATATTGAACTTGCCATTGACCAGGACCCCCAAGTCCCTTTCCATGGCACTGTTTTGCAGAATCTCATTCTTAAGTCTATACACACAACAAAGGTTGCCCTGTTCCAGGCGCAGCATCTAGCACTTGCCCTTTTTCAACTTCATATTGTTGGTGATTGCCCATCTCTCTAGTTTGTCAAGGTCTCTTTGCAGAGCCTCTCTGCCTGTCGACAGCTCCTCCTAATTTAGTGTTGTCAGTAAACTTACTATTCCTTCAAGTCCTGCATTCAAGTTCATTAATGAAGATGTTGAAGAGAACCTTAACTTAGACAGTTTGAAATACCATCATTATAAAATAGGCAAAAGAGATGCAAACGTGTAGCAAACATTTTTTTTTTAAACTTACTATTGTAGAAACACTCAGGTGAATACTTAATTTGCAAAGTAATCAAAATTCAGTATTTTGCATATGCTGAGAAGAGAAACATGGTCGATCTTGTTGTACTGCATGTGAAGCGTTAAAAGACTTCATCTATAGTCCTTCCTACAATACTATGTTGATGGCATTCATCTTAAATAACACAAATCTACTAGAAATTTAAATGTAACTTAATTCATAATCATATTAAAGAATGCACTAAACAAGCTTACATTTCTGCTTTCATCGTGAAGTTTCAAAAATTTCAGTCAGCTCTCTAGGTTTTGTATGCATTGAAGTCCTTCGGTGTCATACTTTTACCTGCCTATTCTATCCCTAATCAATGCAAAATAAACCTTGTCCTTTTGAAAACTTTAATCTTTTCCTTAACGAAAAATACACCCACATTTTTTCAAGAGAAAAAAACATGATTGGTTGTGTTCTTTGTTTGGTGAGGATTTTTAACCATCTAAATTAGTCAGCTGTAATAAAACCATACAGTTTTTGACTTGTATGTGTCCAAAACTGATCACATGTGCTGCACTTAAAAGTGTTGACACTGATTTTCTGGTATACATAGAATTTTTAATCTTATTGTCCTGTTCTGATCTTATACATTGAAAACATTTTTGCTTGTTTAGCTACATAAACAGATGTTTTCAATCATCATAGTGTTGATAATGATAATCCATCACTTCTGCAAGATATTGTAGCAAATTTGGAAGATAAAAATGCAGCTGAATATGTTTACTCTGAAGAAAAAGAAAGAAATTATCTTCTGAAGGACAAAAATTAAAGTTGAGATTTCACTCTTCAGAGTGGATATATGTTGTTTTGAAAACATCTTTAAAAATCTAAAAAAGCACTGAAGCACCTAGCATAGACCCTTGAACTTATGGGCATAAGCAAAAGTCAGGATCACTTTAGGAGGAATCCCTTTCCCCTAATTTTCCAAACCTATATAATCATGTCATTGCACTATAATTTGTCTCCAGTGGCTAGTTCTGTTCTCGCAATCCCTCTTCATGGTTCTGCATATCATATGCCTTACCAGAATCTTTTAGAGCTATATTTATATAAAGTCTGTATTTGGTAGGCTTGCATTTACCAAGCTAACAGCACCTCAGCATCTTTGTAGCTCACACCAGGTTCATTTTTGATATTGTTTGACAAAATTAAACTGTAAGTGCAGAAAACCATTTTTTCCTCAAGATTACTATGAGGAGCTTTAGGGCTCAGTTCACTTAAAGGTCTTTCCTGCCTAGAAAAGGTATTCTTTTCATTTTTTTTCTCACAAACAGCCTGGATGGCCCTCCTTCTCTGGCCTTGCAAAGCAGTTAATTCCCTGCAAAAACAACTTTTTTACAGACAACCTTGGAGCCCCCATGAAATAGGGCCAACCAAGGCATTAAGAAGGCCAGGAAAGAAACAAGTTTTTCATTTTTCATGCCCAGTGTACGTGCCATNTCAAGATTACTATGAGGAGCTTTAGGGCTCAGTTCACTTAAAGGTCTTTCCTGCCTAGAAAAGGTATTCTTTTCATTTTTTTTCTCACAAACAGCCTGGATGGCCCTCCTTCTCTGGCCTTGCAAAGCAGTTAATTCCCTGCAAAAACAACTTTTTTACAGACAACCTTGGAGCCCCCATGAAATAGGGCCGACCAAGGCATTAAGAAGGCCAGGAAAGAAACAAGTTTTTCATTTTTCATGCCCAGTGTACGTGCCATTGTGTTTAGTGTTCTTGCCTTTGAAAAATAAATTTTCCTAAGTCCTTCTACTACTTGGTGTTTTGGGGGTACCTGCATTATCTTCCTTCACAAAAATCATAAATGCTAAATACCCTGGATGCTTTAGAGTCCTTCACAGATAGATTTTGTTTAGCCAGTAACTCCTGGTCTTAGGATTCTAGAGTGGAACACATTTTCTCATGTGTACAAATGGATGCGAGATATGAGCCCAAATGAGTTCAAACCCTGTCTTGGAGAACTTAAAGAAAACTGAAGAAACCTAAGAGAACTAAAGAAAAGTTACAAGCTGGGGTGTTTCCAATCCCTGTTCAGAAGGCTTTCAGACTGAAAGTGTCTTTCCTAAGGTACGTTTGCCTTTTTTATCTTCAGTGGCTATGTTTAATTGTACACATACATAATATCCAATATACATTTTGCTGCATGTCAGCTCATGTGAAAAAAGACTGTGGTGTGCACCTAATTTCCACTAGCAGTAGACTTCAGGTCATGTGGGCTGTAAAGCACTGCTGAATACACCTATCTGAAAAATAAAACAATTAGAGTAACCAGAGGCTATATATCTAAGCAGAGTTTTACAATCCCAAACTGATTTTGCTTTCTGTTTTCTAAGAACTTTTCTAACTCTTAAAAACTATTTCCAAAATCATGAATTTTGGTACAGAGGTGAGCTTAGCATAAATTAGTTTAGTTGGAGACCATACCTTCCACCTACAATATTTCTATATTACTGTTCACTTCTTTTCCACATTATTGTCATAATTGTTCCGCACCTCCAGTAGTTCTAAGAGGTTTGTGAAACATTACTGTAAATACATGCAGTTACTGCCAATGTTTCAAGAAACTGTAGATGTTGTGTTTATGAATAAGACAAAATAACAAAAAAGAGAATGGTTTGTACTACCCATTACAAGTACTAAGCATTCTAATTGATCTGTGTAGCAGTCTAGATAGGTATTCTGTTTGGCTAAATCATTACATCATAGTCACTAAATTGAATAGTTCGCTGATAAAATAATGAATATTTGTCATACTAATATCTATTATTTGTTGTCTAGAAGATTAAATGCATTTTATTTTATTAATAATTTTAATAAATGTACATCTAGCTTTGGGCTAGGAAATAGTGAATTAAGGACCGATGTAGGAAACTATAAACAGTGAAAGCTTGTTTAATATAAGGAAAATCAGAAACGCTAAAATAAATCAAAATACCACTTTACATATTTCTTTGAAAATATGAATGTGAGCATTCATACAGTATGAGTTGAGTGACTAGCATTCTAAAATTCTACATTATGGAAAACCTCATTAATGTAAAGTT
>WEIV01006984.1:0-40436 GCA_013390005.1 Calyptomena viridis
ATATGGATTTTCTTTCCCCACAAGAAAAATGATTGCTACTTCTGATGATTACTAGCCTTAGAAATAAGGCTTTAGCTTTCTAACACTCCTGAATTTAGACATGTATTCTTCTGAACATTTCCATATAGACTGACATAGACAGGTAGCCATAGATAAGCATGGCAGGAACCCCTGTGGTATTAAATCTGCACATCTACTTTCTCTCAGTCTGCATATGTGCAAAGAATACTCTAACAATCCCCTATCTCAATTTTGCTGTCATTTTACACAGTTCAGTGCAAAAGCATTGAACAAATACAAACCATTGCTTTTTATCCTCAAAATAAATAATACATAAACCCACTCTTATTGACATTTAGAGCAGGAAGACACACATCAACTCTGTGGTCCCTTTCAGTGGTGACTCACCACCAGTTACTGACCACATGATGTGAGAACCTGCTAATCTGATGGAGCTATTTCTTTCACTAGTCACCAGCCATGAGCAACAGCAGCACTTGCTGACCTTGCAAGTTAGACATATTACAGGACTACAATACGGAAAATATTTACTTCTACTGAGGCGACAGTGATGACTGACCTGTGGTGATCATTAATTGAGGCAAAATGAGGTCAATATACACCCTAAGTTCAATATACATACCTGCAGCTACAATTAATCTTGGTTCAGCCAGGACCAGAAAATACCCCTCCGAGCTCTTTATTGACAGATCTGTGTTACAAAAGATTTCCCTTTACAATATCAGTTGTGTAAATTCTCTGAATTTCTTGAAATAGGTATGAAGTATAGTATCATTCACAGTTCTATTTTCTTTCCAAGTTTGTATACACAGTTACACCAACCAAAACAACTGTACTGCCTAACTGTATTGAGCCTGGTCCTCATGAATCAACATCTCATTTTTCACTAATACATGGTACTGATGATACCAACATCATCAACCATTTCTATTTCAGTTACTGGCATCTATAAATATTCATGCTTAGAGATAGTAATCTTTTACACTTTCAATCATCATCCCAAAGCACTTTACAAATTGCTTTTTTGTTAATCTTGGTAGGAAGCAACCAAAGCTGAAAGTTAAATCAGTTACCTTGAGTCACAGAACAGGTCAGTGACAGTAAATGTATTTCCCTATCCCAAGTCTTTGCTTTCCCTTGCCACAAGACCATGCAGCAATCAAATGATGAAATACAAAAGGTGAATAATAAGATGAGTAAGACAGAACAGGTAATGAAGACTGAACTGAGCCTTTGCCAACTTCTGCCTATTTCCCTCCTGCCAGGAATGTTACAAAACATTAAAAAGCTGAGACCTGGACCATTCATGTTAATACAGCAGAGAGAGCTGAGGCACAGCAATACTGAATACTCTCATTGAAGCTTGCTTTTTACAACTTGTAACACAGTATTTGTTCTCAAAAAGTGCAAGCCTACTGTAGTGTCATGTTGATTTAAGAACTACCATCTCATCAGACTTCGATGTTCCTACTCTAGAAAGATCACCAAATACCCTCACAGACAGAGATATACCTCTCAGGAAGATGAATCTAAATAAGTAGAGTGGAAATAAAGATGTAGTAACACCCCCTCTCTCAATACTTCCTTAAAAAAAAAAATCCCCAAATGTTCCTTAGTTAGAAAATTTTGGATTTCTTTCTTTAAGTGATTAGCATTATTTAGAGCATTTTGAGATGTACTATCCAAGGTGAGTGTGACAGGGCTGCTTTGATGGGAGTGTTACAGAAGGAGCCCTATGCAAAGTGCAGACCACCCTCACCACAGCAGATCTATAGAGCCAGAAATCTGCAGACAGCGTCACAATCTGCAGAAGTTTGAACTAAAGGCCAGGTCAGTGTCTTGTTTTGGGGATAGTCCACAGACAACAGAAACTGCCAGAGCTCTGAAACAGGCATGCAGTGCTAACCTGCCTGATTCATAGCAGTTCCTTGGAAGTGTACCTACACAACCTATGAAAGATAAGTTTTGCTCGCAAACTGTCAAAAAAGGCCAAGGACAGTCTGGGCATTCTGCTAAGTAATTCTGTGTTCTTGATGCAAAAGAAATCCCTACCAATTAAAAAAAAAAAAAAAAAGCCAGTGTCCTAACTGGATCCAAGTGTGTGAAATTTAATTTCCCTGAGGGCTGAGAGTGAAGATTGGGTAAGAAAACTGGGACACGAATGGATTGGTTCATATCAAAACCTGAAATAGCCCTGGGCAGAAATTTGGAAGTATTGTGAAATACTGTATAAGACGAATCTATCTTCATATGCAGGGAGTAACTCAAGAATGGGAGATGTAGTAACACAAACAGATACTCAAAAAGGTTTTACAAAGAACTATATACAATGTTTTAAATTAAATTTTCCCATTCTGTGATGGAAATATAGGATGTGGCAACTCAATGCCATGGTGCTATACAAATATCGTACTAGATGACTTGGACAGAACTAATTAAAAGCTCAGATAATTTGAACACATGAGATAGACAACACTGCTGATATTGCTGATATCGGAGATATCAGACAGCTGATGCTCACATGATCAAAGTTGAACATCTTCCCATTTAGTTCTGATAGTCAGTTGAGGTTGTCTTAGCCTGATACACAATAACTTCTAGTAGATGCCATACAGACAGCATTAAGGCTGCGAGATGTAGGAATGCAAATTTCAAATAAAGGGTTTTGTCCTACTGCAAGATGATAATGCACTGGAAGGAAAGTTGGCTGCTCAGGTTTAAGTCTCAGAACTAACAGGCCAGTGCTTCCTCTCCTCATAAATCCTAACAGCTCAACTCCTTCTTGTCAGACTCTTTGGTGACCATAGGGAACAATGGGACAGCATGCCCGTGCCTTAGCTTTCATGGGTTCTTTAGCAGACCCTCATCTCAGATCTATCTTCCCTGGAGTAATTTTTTTTTTCTTCTGGGCAGTGGAAATTAAACAATTTTTTTTAAAAAAACCCCTTTATTTGCAAAACCCAAGTAATTTAAAAAAAATAGTGCATCCAAATCTTTAACAGATAACTTTGTGTGTTGCCAAATATCAACCCAAAGATCTGGCAACTTAAAGTAAATTAAAGGTTGTTGTGAAGAGGAAGGTGTGATCCAGTACAAACCAGAACAAATACCAAAACTGTAAAATTCCTCACAGAATGCAAACAATTTGTTTGGTCCATTCACATTGGTGTATCAATAACCATCAGGCAGTAACTTACAGCAGGAGGAACAACCTGAATGAACAATCTGGGTGAATACACCAAGGTCTACAATCTTGGTGTAGAGAGCTGCATAAAAGGACACCTGCCTCCTCCTCAGGCATTCAAAGAAAATTGTTATTTATTTCAGCAGACTGACTTTACACTAGGTCTTCCTGGTAGAAATACTGATTCGAACTGTTTCTTCCTGAAGCCTAAGTCTGGCAAATTGCATTATTCAGCTGCATGAGATCATGTCTTAGGCATGGTCTTATTTATGTGTTGGGAGAACATGAAGCCTGTTGATGAGGTAAAGTATTCATATGCAATTTTTCTTGTGAAAACAGTAGGTTCTCCTTGGTTTAGAATATAACTGGGTTCTTACAAATTATTTGCTACTGAATTTTTAAATTATTTTGAGGGGGGGTTTAGGCTTTACTCCAGTTTCAGAATTTAAAATTCTAGGATTACTCAATTCAAACCATCTATTAGATAAGCTGCTTGTGTGTTATATTGCTTCACTGTGTCAGCCTTTGGCCAAAACAAAGACAGACTCCAATTCCTTGGGTTCTTCAATCACAGAAGCATTTGAGAGAGGCCCACAATGGTCTTTCCATAGCAAAGAGCAAGGATTTGAAAGTAGTAGCAGGACACTTTTACAGTTGTGCCAGGGTGTCTTTGGAGGAATGAATGGACATCTGTCTGTAGTCATTTTACATATCAAGGCACAAACCAGGCTGAGGGATCTGATAGAAGAATTATGGAAAATAACCCCTGCAAGCTACTAGTCTCTATATACCTGATATCATTTAATGAACTCTTTTTTTAAAGTACTCTTTCCAATTCCTACTCTACTGTCCAGGAAAGAGAAAATTGAGAGGTACAAGATGAGATGCTATTGAGCCCAAAAGGGGAAAGAAGAGTACACTTGCTCCAAAGAGGAGACTACTCTATCAGCATAGGTCTCCACACTAGCAAATCATAGTGACTCCAGAGCTGCTGTTTTGGATATCACCCTTTCAATCTCACAAAGAAAGATGACTCTGGTACCTGGCCCACAGATGAAAGGTTCACTTTAGGCTTCTGGCCCTTAGACTACATGTAATACAAGTCAGAAACCTAATGACTTTCATGTCTCAACCTGTTAGATGCTGGAGCCTGCAACCTATGCCTTGACTCATCCCCGGAGCAGTGCTCTTTCAGGCAAGATAATCAAGACCTTATTTTTCATATACAATACTTCATATGAGAGTAAGTCTCAGGAGGTTTCAACTGGCGCAAAAGTATCTATGAGACCTTGCCTGAGTTTTGATATCATTCACACATGTGATATTGGCAGAAAAAGACACATATAAGCCATGTTGACCAAAGCCTTGTGTTAATTTTGTGTAAAAAAGTTAGACTTTAGATATAAACTAACCAGGCTCCAACAAACAATTTGTATTCATGTATAAATATTACTGGATAATTTTTACCTAGC
The DNA here is from genome assembly GCA_013390005.1 of Calyptomena viridis. NCBI lineage: Eukaryota > Metazoa > Chordata > Aves > Passeriformes > Eurylaimidae > Calyptomena > Calyptomena viridis. Next base: position 4,678 of record WEIV01006984.1, read on the forward strand.
ACTCACTATATATAAATATGTATAGTTATATATACACACACATATACCCCTCATCCCAACCCCCCAATGGAAAAAACTTTATGGTAAAATCTTATAGACAAAATCCAAACAACTATGTCATGATTACTGGCATATTGCTTCATGCCATTGTCTTGACATTCAAACGAGTTTAATAATTGCTCTTTTGAAGCTGCTAATGTTAAAAAAAATCTCTCAAGTTCTGGAAGTAGCTGGGAATTCCAGGTTCTAACAGCTACATTGGAAATATTCACTCATCAAGAGGTTCAAAAGACAGTGGCAAAACTGAAACACAAACACATGTCAGAACTACTTGAAACAGAATGACTATAACTCAGAGTTTGGGTTTTCTTTAAATTATGTTTGAAGAGCTTTAAAATGTTTAATTTATTAAACTAGCTTTGATACTACAGGCATAGCTTTCACTTTCAAGTGCTACAATTGCTCAGTTGAACACAGAATACATTAAGCTTAAATTCCACTGCCACCATACACACTTACGAAGGATATTTTAGTGTTTCTTCACTTGAAGTAATATACAATCTCTGTGAATTTGACATGCAAACAGAAGCAGTAACCTCTCATACTGCACACACAACAGTGTCAGACACCATCACTGCTCCAACTACCAAAAAAACCACTAAGTAATCACAACTACTAGTAGCTGAACACAAGTTCCTAAAAAAATTCCCCCAAATGACAGATTTGGTTTTCGAAGAACAGTTCAAGTTTTTCCAGACATTGCTTCAATCTCCCCTGGCAGCTCTGGGCTTTGGCATGGCTTCTTTTACTTCCCTCCGCCTGGCCTTTCTTGAGGAGGTTGTCATAAGAAAGGCCCAGCTGTTTCTCTTTCATATGCTTGTATTTACTCTTCTCTTCCTCTAGCCCTGTCAGCTAGCAGTGTCAAGAACACTACTTCACTAATTCTATGAGCTGATGCTGCAGAGGCAGTAGTACCAGTGAAACCCAGGCTTTGAACAAAATCATATCCCATGGAGCGTCCCTTGTACCCTTTGGAAAGGCAAGTCAGAGTTGTGGGATCAAGAAACTCAAAACCTCTCCCCTCAAATGCTGGAAAGAGCATGAATTTAACTGTGCCTTCTCTCTAGAGCAGGGTCAGGCAGTGAAGGACACAGTATAGACTAATACAGTGGACACGATCAACACCTGCTATCTGACAACCAACTCAGAATTACAGTGCCGCTACAGTGTTTGTCTGCCATCCTCACTATCTAATATCCACACACACTGCTGAATGCACTGTTGTTTTCTTAAAGATACATTCTTATCTACTTACATAAACCATTTGCTCACGTGTGCAGCAGTTTTCTAATCACTTAATACCAATAAACTACCACAAATAGTTCATTCAAAAGGTACGTGAGAGTCAAGAGTCTAATTATTTGAAAAGTAAAAGATTCTATAAAACTTAATCAGTTAATACTGTCCTATATTTTATTACACTCAATCTTCCCTTTACTTCAAGTGACACATCCGAGATTACATGTTGACAGGACAGGAGAGTGGTTACTGCTGCAAAAGAAACAAAACAAATACCCCAACACGCCCACCTTTGGGCTCAAATGCAGTATTGCTACAGTTTTTGAATGTAACAAACCACAGAGTGGGTGTCCTGGCATAAAACCAGAATCCTAGGTAGTAGAAAGCTTTACTATTTACTTTTACTCTTTACTATCAGATTAGTACATACACATAGGGATTTGCAGCAGTGCCATTTGTCAGAAACACAGAGGAGGCAGGGAAAGGAAAGTCAGTTTCTAACTGCCTATGAACAAAGAAAGCTCATTTAATTTTGAAACAAAAGGAACTAAATTCATCATTCTGAGACAACCCCAGGACATCCAAGCATGAAATGGAAGAAAAGGAGTTGCCAAAGACATGCAGAACAAGCTTTTTAAAGTTACCTGGAATCGGGATATTTTGTAAGCGTGGCCAAGCTGCTGGTATACATGTGCCCACCCACATCAATGTGAACTGGTGCGTTGGATTTTGTGAGCTGTGCTGGAGTGGGGATGCCTTGATTGTTCAATGGAGATGCAGGGGATCTAGTGATCAGAGGTCTTGACATATTGGGCCGACTGTCCTGTGAAGAGAGAGACCTGGATTAATGATCTCCTTAAAAACCTCACAGAAACCCACAGTCTTGAATCAATAGTACTGTCTCATAGTCTCAGATTATGACTTTTATTTTAGTAAAGGACAGACAAGTATTTGGCAATTTTTTAAAATTAAACTAGCTCTAAGAATCTTGTCTGTCTACATTTAAAATAAGTGGGGCAAAATGCACTTGCAAAACCCATAAAGTAGAAATCAAGTCCAATAAAACAAGTTTTTCCTGAATACTACTTGTGACAGTCAATCCATACCAACAAAAAAGGTAATTCTCATTTTTAAGAGTTGATAAAGGCACCGAAAAAAAAGAGTTGCAGACAAAAAGACCGAGAACAGTATTTTCCTTAATTAAGACGACCCCAGGAAGACTTTCTATTCCTTCCCGAGCCCTCCGTCACTGCCATATCACCAGAATAGAAATACAAACCCTCAACTCCTCCATCCTGCACACTCTTCTCTCGAATTCCCAATTCACATAGCACGGGAACAGAAGCAGAAACACCTGGGCTAGTCAACTGCTCATGGACTGCAGACCACTGGACATCGACAGCCTTTGAGAAAGACATTTTCCATTTAAGAGTTATACGTATGGCGACAGCTGCCCCCGCGTGCCCCACATAGGCTGCAGGTCTGAGCGGCTTCCCGAGGCCGGCGAGCTCTGAGCGCGGAGCGGGAGCCGATGCTCTGCTGATGAAACCAACTTTTAGTCACAAAGGAAGCGCTGTACCGCCAGCACGGAGCAGCGGCCGCCTGCGCGGCGGGTGGGGCAGGGCAGGGCGGTGAGCTGGAGCCAGGAAGGCAGGCGGCAGGCAAAGTTGGGGATTAAAATAGAAATGCATTCGAGAGCGGTTTTGAGACAACCCCGCTTTCGACTGAAGGAAAGCTCCATACGGGGTGGAATCTTATAGGGATGCCCTGAGAACTAAAAGCCCTTGCAAATGACTGAGTTTTACATTTAAAAGGTAAGCAAAGCAGCGAGAAGTCAGATACACTTCATCACAAAACTCTCTTTGTTCTTTCAACACTGTCTTTCAGCTGCACAAAGTAATGGATTCCTTGTAAACATCTCCTCGGAGCCAGGCTGCAAACCTCGCCAAAGCAGAGCGCGGCCATGAGAGTTACAGGGCAATCAGACTTTCAAAGTTCACTACCGCCAAAAACATTATTTCTCCATTTTTCATGGCTGTTAACAGACTCAAACCATAAAGGCAACGTGAGCCAGGTAAACGTCTGACTGAAAGGATTTACAGGCCAACATTGCACAATAAATCCAAGTAATATGTAACAAAAGGCATCTATAAACCACAAGGTACTTAACTAATTTTCTCTCATACACAAACGCAAGCTAAGGTCTAATACTGCTTAAAACGAAGCGAATTAAGAAAAACATCTAGTTTAGATGTTAGGGTCGGGGGGGAAGGGTTTGGTTTCTTCTGTTTCTTTATAAGCAGAAGTTAATATAAATCTGCAGAAATACCAGGCTTAATCACTACAATTGCTTGAGGAGGTGCCTGCAGCGCAAAGAAGACAAGTCCAGACAAAATAAGGTACACACGCTATGCAAAACTAATGTCTGCTACAAATGCTATGTGGTACAACCACCACCCAAGATGCTACTGATCTCCAGTATGGTATTTAGCAAAATAATGAAGAAAAAATTAAAAACAACTCAAACGGTGAAAGTAAGAAGGCAAGGACTGATAGAAACTGGGGGGTGGGCATGCCTTGGACAATTAGCAGGAGCAAAGCAGCAGGTCTGAGGAACACAGTTCTTAAAAGCAGCCAAAAGGTTTGGCAAAAATAAAGATAAAATCATCAACGAAAGCCGAGACTGAAATGAAAAACAAATTTGGTAACTTGTATGATACAGACGCCACCATCTCCCTTAGCAGGATCCTCTCTGGCAGAAAAAACACAGCTCTCCTGCAATTTAGCACACTGTAGCACCACCGAGTCTGTAATAGTTTTTCAATTGGACACATTCTCCTGTATACCCTGCCTGGGGCTGCCTGAGAGAAAATGAACAGATTTGCAGGGTTAATATTGTAGTTAGGCTGGGACCTCATTCAGCATAGCTGCAATAGCACTGGCTGCACAAAGCAGTAGAAGAATGTGTAGTAAAACATCACTGCCAGGATAGAAGATAGGTTGGAAGGACTGTAGGCGTTTTACAAGGAAAAAAACTTCACAAAACATAAGACAAAGGAATCAGTTTCCAAATCCAAGTTGGAATCAAGCTGCCATTTACAGAGTTTACCTACTAAAACTCCCAAGAAACAAAAATGCTTTATAATAAAACTTTTTGCTATCTTACTTCAACCTCCTCCTTTTCAACATTTCCTCTTCAAGTTACCTGCATTTATTATGTCTCATGAAACAATGCCCATTTTCTCAATGTTTAGATATTAAGCAAAATAATGCTAACCTTAGCTCACAAAGCATGTTTCCCTGAATAAAACCAGTTCACTCATGTTTTGGAGACCACTTTGAAATTAGGTAGATATTTCTATGGCAGTTGCCCCAGAGAAATTAAAGCAAAAATGGGATTTGGAGAACCAGTTACTTAAAAAGCCCAGTTTTTTTAACATGGCACAACCCAATATCACAATCACAGCACAGAGGGTCACCATCAAATGGGTATGGCATTTAACAGATCAGAATGATATTGTTGTGTGAGTTTAAATCACTGTATTAGTTCAGCTATGGAAAGGATAACACAGAGGCAAAAAGTCTCTCTGAAGAAATACATAGCTTGCATTGGATTACTGCAAACATGAAAGTGAATAAGCTTTGGTAAAAAGTGGTTAAAACAAGGCACTGATGCCTTGTTAAGCTGCCATCTTAAGCTTCTACCATTTAATGTGATTACAAATATAATTCAAATATAAGAACCTCAGGAAGAGAGAAGGGAGTCATAGAAACTAAACTCATTGGGATCCAATAAGCTATCTAGAAGAGTTGACAACAAAAAGAATCAAAAAGCTCTTCAGAAGCCTTTCTTGGTGTCAGGCAGGTGAGACGTACTCAGGAACGGGTTCAGAGCTCAGCCACAGCTGTTCCCACATGTGAGATCACAGAAGTTGTTGTTTGCCTCAGGAACTGCATCAGCTTTGTTCATGAGTGGGACACAAAGCAGGGCTAGCATTTGCACTGGCTGGATGGGCAATGACTTTCCAGACCTCTCAACAGTCTGTTTTTCACTTGGTAGTTTTTCTCCTCAAATATTTTAGTATACAAACAAATTAAGTAGTAAATCCACAGTTTTACAATAGTTACCATGAAACAAAATACTTTAAATGCCCTGTAAAATAGTTATCATTATTAGTGTTCGAAGATGATTCCCTGCCCCCATAACAATTTTTCATAAAAATTAGTTCCCATTTCCACTCAGAATTAATGTATTACTGAAACTATGTACTCAGACATGCCAAAATCTGTATGCCAGGCAGGTTAAAGGCATTTAGGTTATAGAAAACTTCTCAGTTTTGGTTCAGCACACAAAAATACTGCTCTCTTAAAGCAGCTTGGGGCTCCTCCACTTGTTTGCTGATATTTGAAGGAGTCTTTCCACAACAAGCAGTTCCATAGGCACAAGTCTTTTGAGTATATCTGAACCCACTTGGCATTTTCTGCTCCAGCCAAGCCCTCCTCTAGGCTCAGAAATAGAACAGAACAGAAGTGAAAGCAGAACTGTCTGAACTACTCCTCCAGGGATTTACAAAAATCCTACCAAAGGGTACTGAGGATCACAGAGGGAAGATTTCAGATACCTTCTCTTCCCCGCCTTTTTCTTCTGTACCATCTTCTCCCCAACTCCATTTAAGAATATTGTTACAAAATAAGCCTTTACACCTGAGTTGAAAAAACACAATAGTTGCAGGGCTGAGATGTGCACTCATGTGACTGGTCTACCAAGCAACAATAACATAGGAACCATGTCAATCTTCTGGTAGCAAGTGGAAGAAATAAGAGATATCTGAAGAATGCAAGTCATTACAATGTCTTAAGTGTACAAAAATTAAGGAGATGGGAGGTTTACTTCTCCCCTCAAAATACTAGCACTGGTGTCAGAAGTGTTATTTACACTCTGTGGCCTTGAGTAAAGTCACCCCAGTTCTCTTTTTAAGTCTTGACAAAAACCATGCCACTACAAGATAACCTGAGCTCACACACAGAAGGACTGACATTCAAGTACAAACCATCTACTTGACTCACTGGACTGTGGGGATCATTTTAGGTCACCAGTCAAGACACTGCTGGCTGAGGTTATTATAGCTAACATCTTCCCAGCTGTGATCCAGCCCAGCTCAAGCAGGAGTATACATGCTCCTCAGTATATTAGTTATCGGATATTCCCTGTCACAGCCTAAGCAATTATTACTGCTGAGAAACTCAAATGTATGTATTTCAAACTCTCTTAGATTTTTGGGGGGAGAAGTGATGACAAGCTTATCTATTCTAGACATTGGAAACAATCAGGCAGTTGCTTATTCTAAAGCAGCAAATAAGATTGTGTTCATTACCTTTTTTTCACAACAGAAAGCAATGAGAAAGACATTTCAACTCACGAAAGCTTGGTGCCCAGAACAGCTGGAAACAGCAGTTTGCACATTCATATCAGCCACCTCCAGCAGAAGAGGTGCCTCTGAACACACACATCCCACTTTATCCAAACAACAAATGAACTTCAAAAGTTGGTGACACATCCCCCTTCCTCCAATACAAAGTAGAAATCACTCAAATGTCATGGACAGCTCTGTGCTCTCACTCCGAAATAAACAGGCTGATGCTTAGGGGTGCTTGTGGGATGGGGGAAAGCCCAGCTGAAGACCCTCATCCAAACCAGGAATACTAGGACTACTCTCAGATTTGGCTCTTGCACAAGTGTCCCCATTTTGAAGATGCGGTTTTTCAAAACAAACATTTCATTAAAGATTAAAAAAATAATCATGAACATGTCTCACCACAATGCTTAAACAAGTACCCCCCACTTCTTTTCAATTCAGCAAAAACAGTTGCCACAACAAAGAGGCTGGAGAAAGCATTTATTCAAAATAAACAATATCAATACAGTACAAACAGCACTTCTTGAAGGTGTAGCAAGCAGGCAGAGATACAGAGCCATGTGTCCAAGAAGCCCAGGTGCTTGTCCTGCTGGAAGGGGAAAATCCCATGCTGGGCACATTTATGGGCCGGCAATATCCTCACACCATATTCTCTAGCTATGGCCCTGGTACTTAGCATCCACAGACGACACCAGGTTGTGCTGGCCCCTCAAAGATGACCACATGCACAACACAGAGCATACAAAACTGCATCTTGGTCTTGAGGCGTGCATGCCATCATGGTGCTTTCTCTTCACCTTCATTCTGAAGAGCCCAGAAGCACAAAGTTGCCCAGATCTTTGTCAAAATGTGAGTACATTCATGCCTTTTCTTCTGCTTCTTCACCATTGCACCAATGGCTGGTGGCTCCCTGAGGGCATGGTTGGGCTTTGCTGCTGCCACTGGGTCTGCAAAACAAAGAAATAGCCCATTGTTTTCCCCAGTGAAAATATGCCAATTGCACTGTCATGTTTTGCCTTTCATCAATATAATCTGACTGCCCTTTCTCTCAAAGCAGCAAGGTTTAGGATTGCTGACTCTGAACATTAGGAATTATGTTTACAAGGCAAAACTCCAGAACAATTGTGTTTGAGTGTCACACAAGAAATGGGCCCAAAACACAACCAGCTGCAATTCTGTGCCACAGCAAGCTGAGATACCAGGTCCCCTGAGACTCAACACTAGTACTAGAATTAATATTTTAGATCTCTAAAAGAAAAGCCTCATTTTAAATCCTGAATGTCTGTCAATATATGACAGGTCAAACTATCCTATGCGAGACAGTCAAATACAATGGAAAGCTTGAGAAGTAGGAAGGTTTTCTGGATATGCTGAGGCACTGAGGTGCAGAAGACCTGCAACTATGCCAAGCAGCTGGTCAATCCTCCCACCACAAGTGCCATGCTTGCAGCACTCAGTATTATTTGCAGAAATACATGCAGCAATGCATTTTAGAAAGGTGGATGCCACAAGACTGCCTGAGAGAGGGGACAGAGATATCCAGAGGGGTCCATCATAGCCAGGGTATAAGGTATAGGTCAGCATAAACCAAAACCTTGGCTGAAACCCTTTCCTGGAGGTGCCAGGAACAGCGTTAGGCTGTCCTCTGTATCCTGCAATAGTCCAAATACAGATCAAGCCTACAAAGGTGATAAATGCACTTCTTGTCACACCAGAATGGCTACAGCAGTGGTGACTGGAGCACTTACCTGATGGGACAATTTTAATCGGTACATTCTCCTTGTCCCTGAGGCACTGGCTCCAGGACGGAGCGCTGATCTGGCCTCTCAAGATGGGTGTCCCCTTGCTGCACATCCCAACTGCTGGCTGCTCACAGCCTTCTCCTCCTTCAGATGCTGGCATTGCTGAGCACAAACACTGGTGCTGCAAGCACTGGAGAGATTGTGGTTGCATTTCCTTTGTAAAATGAGCTTTTCTGGGATTTCAGAGCTGGTCAGGACCTAAAATAAATGACACAGGTGCAGAGAACCAAATGCAAGGCAAGGGGCTGAAGAAAATGAGGTATATGTGCTGGATGGAGAAAGTTGCCTACCTGGAGATGCAGGACAGTAAAAAAACCACCCTTGGACAAAAGCTTAGAGATGCTTTGATAATTCCAGTGGCCAAGTCTACAGCACACAACTAACTTCAGTAGAACTGCTCTAAGCACATCATCAGAAACCAGTCACTGAGAAAAATCTCTAACTAGAGAAAAAGAATTCATGGATTCAGGAGTCAAATGAGGACCTGTGCTTACACCAGTACAGTAGTAAAGGTGACTCAAAAAATCTGGAAAAAGTCAAGTTTATAGGGACAGGATGTATCTTCTCAAGTGCTTACAAACTTCTCTGAAGATCTCCCTAAGCATCAAAACTGCTTAATCAAAACAAAAGTTTAATACCACCCTTGAGATATTTTATAAGTTTGTACTCTCTATGGAAGATTAACTCAGCCCCTTGCTTGCTTGGGTAAGCAGTGCTGAGGTCAGCCCAAATGTTTTAATTTATTATATTTGGGCCCTGCAAGTGAAGCTCTGTTCTTCTGCACTGCCTACCCATTTCTTGCTGTGAATACCTTCTACACTTGGGTCAAGCAAGTCTTAAACACAGCCAACACAGAACATGACTTAAGCCCGTAACACAAACAGGATCTTTGGAATATATCCAACCCACTGTAGTATTAAAAAAAAAATCTGCATGTAACTTGGGAGTCCAGTCCAGATTCACTACCCCCAAATGCATACTTCCACGGGCCACTATGGCTTTCACAATGGAATGAAACAACTATGGCCTTCAGATGTGCTGATTTGATTCTTGCTCAGTGAGACCAGCCATTTAATTTACAAGCAAAACCAGATTTGAAAGCTGGTCTCAATTAGCACACAGCACACCACTGCCCACCTGACACTGTATAATTACAGGGTGTTTAGCCCAGGATGCAGTGAGCAAAAACATCCCCTAACCATGCTGGAAGACACTGTCTTCAGATGCAGGAGAACACTGAACCAAAGGTCAACAGATCTGCTGTGATGCTTCTAGTGGTGTCCTATGATAAGAGCACACTGAATAGCTGGCATTTCAGGTCACTCATTCCACCAAGAGCTTGTCTATTCTGCACTAGCATCTACTCAATTTAGCAATAAAATTGAGTTAGGAATGACCAAACGGAAGCATAACTCCCTAGCTTGAGCATTTGCTAACCAGACATGCCCAATTCAAAATATTTCATGAGGTATATAGCAAAAGTGCTTCAGTGACCTTCATTCAGATTTTATTCTCACATGCAAAAGGGGATCTTGTCAGATACTGCAGAAACAAACCAGCAAGTGCCAAGACATCTCTTGGTGTGAGCAGAGAAAGGTTACAGTCATTGTGGATGCTTTTTTTTTAAAAAAAGAAATGCTATTAAAAGATGAGCAGTCCCTGGGAAAGGCTGACGGGTCTGAAGAGCCTTTAGCAGCCTGGCAGCCCTGCCCACAACACTACGGATTGATACAAAAGTCTTTGCTTCTCCTGCCCCAAGGACAGTTTAATTTACTTTCCTTTAAACCTGGAAAATAGGTCGCTTTTCCTCTTGTACCTCTATCAAACCTTAGGTAGCAGAGACAACACGAATTTACTTGTACTTCCACAGGAAAGCAAGCACACAAAGGGAGTTTCACCTTTTGGCAAAGGGCAGAGATGACAGACTAGTTCCCCTCCATATAAGGCTTCATTCACTCCAGTGAACAGCATCAATCCCTACTGCAAAAGATGTGGCCTGCCAGCTACTTTGCAGATAATGCAGACACATAATCAGGGACTCCATTCATAGTCTATACCTCCTCCTTGAAAGAAGCAGCCACTCAGTTAGCTGTCCTCAGTCCCTGGGAAGAGCCCAGTACAGGGAAGTCAACAGCTTCCACTGCGCCTCTGTGAGGGACAGAAAATCCCTCCGCTCATCTCCTGCACCAGAGGTGCCAGGAGCGTGACAGCCTCCTCCACTGCATGCTTGTACAAGGGGTTTGGACCAGGAACAGACATGGGAAGGAACAGAGGAACATTAGAATCCATCTTCCTATTGTTCCCAGGTACACTACTTGTAGGTTGAGATATATTAATAATGTAATTTTTAGTCAGGCTTTTCACTCAAGGGCTGTTGTCTTTCATCCACTTCTAGGAGGCACTCCACACATATTTTGTAAGAGTCCTTACATAAGAAAAAGACAAGGGAAAAAAACCACTCCCTCCTGGGTTTAGAAGGAAAGGACTTCTGTTTGCCAGAACCATGCTGGTATATTTGAATGCAAAGTTAAACAAATCCTTACAAATGGTGTCAAGATCTGAGTGGGAAAGAAACCAACTAGTTATATTCTTCTTGGACCAAGTTTCCAATTTGTTCAATAAGCAACACTAAAAAACAAGCATTGCTAAAATCTGTCTGTTCTGAATGCAAGGTAAGATACTATCAGTAGTACATGAATAAAAATTAATTTGAACTGCAGTCGTATTTGAAGATTTTAAAGACCCATAAAAATGTAGACTTCAGTGGGATAACTGGAAGATTGTCATGAACTGCCAGAATTTGAGAAATGGTTTTTTCTTCTTTGGATTTGACTCACAAAATGAACAAAATAAGTCTGTACTGACTTATTTGAAGTCAGTTTACACTCCAGTTTGAATAGCACCTGCCTTTGGGTATGTTCCAGAAGAACATCTACCTTTCCACAAAAGGAGGCTAACACCCATTGTAAAACTTCCAGAGGCACATTAGATGTCTGTTCCCCCCCCAGCAATTTCACCCTTAGAAGTAGAAGGAACGCTGCCAGTTACAGCCTGTGCTGAGGAAACACGAGTTATAATTTTACCCTGGGAAAATTGCTGAACTGGGAGCTTCTGGTGTGGCATAGGTCTTGCCTTCGCAATTCAATGGTTCTTTTGATTCAGAGAGGCTTTGAAAGGGTGGTGATGAAAAACATAGCCTCTCCCTTTGAATCAGCCAGCCGCCTGCTTTCCTTTGCACTTTTAAATTTGGTTTATTAATTTGCCTAGGAGCAGAAAGAAATAACACTGACCCATATAGGGAAGATATGTCCAAAAACATATCAACAGAACACTATCTACTTCAGACTGAACATGCAAACAACAAAAAAACCCCACCTTTGTACTATCTAAAGACTTTTGTATCTGGAATCACCTTACCAGCCTTAAGAAAAACATGAGACAGCCTCTATTAACTCTTCTGGCCATATGAAGAGGAAAAAAGAACGGGACAAAATACAAGGATCTGATAAAATCATGTCTTTGAAATGTTGTAACACACAAGAGCTCTAACCACTCTCCAGATGTTTCTTGCAGCAACCAATAACAAAATATTCTCAGATGGAATGACAGTTTTGAAGACACTGTATCCATTTGGTAATTATGACACTAGCTACTAAAAGAGACAGCTTCATCTATAACCTGGTTGCAGAAAAAAATGCATACATTTTTAACCTAATTTATGATGAAGATGTAAACAGACACAATATTTTGACAGTTACAGCTCAATCTGGTAAAGAATTAAAAATAGGGTGTGAAACTAATCTTGAAATACACAACCCTTACTCCAGTATCGATGTAACACCATGGGCAAAAAGAAGTGACCTTTAGGAGCCTTGTTTTAGGAGCTCAGTTTTCCTCCTGTCTCATCTATTCCCCCCTCAACAAGTCTCTCAAGCTGAACTTCGCAAAATAATAATCTACCAAAACCCCACTAGAGGGACAGAAACTGACAAGAAGGAGAACAGTGCAAGGAAAGGGTAAAAGTTGAACTTACTGAGATGCCAGCTTTTTTGGAAGTCCTCATTAAGACAGACTGCAATATAGAGCATTTACCCAGCTCTACCATGATCCCATGCATTTCCAGGGCTATTAGGACATTCTCCTCTGCTCTCTCCCATTAAAATTATCAGCCTACAGGTTTCATAACAAGCAAGAGAATGGAAAAAATCAAACATTATCACGAGAGAAATCGCATTATCATTAGCTATTTCAAAATGCCTGTGGGTTACCTAGTGCCTTGGTACAGGCAGCATAACACCACACAGGTGCTCATTGTATGGGGTCAGGAAACAGCCTCCTGCTGAAAATACACATATGAGGCAGCACACAGCAACAGGGGCCTCTCCCCAGAGCTTTGGAAATGGGCTATCCATGTGGCGCACGGGACCTGAACCCCAAACCATCAGTGACTCAGATACTTCCCTACTCCTGCCCCATAGTAAAATCTGTCCATCTTTGGATTTTAAATCCCTTAGAGAAGCCAGTAGGTTTTTGAGTGGCTGGTAGGAAGGGGCTGAAGTCGCGAATTAAGTTTAATACAGCTGTGGCTAAATTCAAAAGGCTCCTTCAATGCAGTACTGGATGAAGGTTTTTAATTCATTTTACCTCTTTTCAGATGTCTGAAGTTTTCTTAAATGCTGCAAAAATATTTAGGGACAAAGAGAGAAAAGGAATGGTGGACATACGACTAGGAGGGTCAAGCAGCAATTTTTTTGTTAGTGTGAAGGGCAGAATCCAAGGAAAGAACACAGGAGTCTGCTCTGGCAGGTAAAAAAAGTGCTTGGCAAGACAACGACCATATGGCATATGAACAAAGCATATTTTAGATTTGGTTTGTTTGATTCCATTATATGTAAAAGATACTCTAAGATCCACGGCTAAGAAATACAATTTTGGTTATTATTGTTTTTAGACCTGTAGGGATTTCTCCAAGTAGTCATTGTAGCTCGTATGATAAACATATCCATTTGGCAGCTAATTTTAGCGTTTTTGCCCACAAGGGTGATTAACCCTGAATCTGTATAACCATGTGCTAACAGAAGGTATCATTGCCCCCACCAACCTCATGAAGCAGCAATCACTATTTAGTTGTAGACAAACAATCTCTACTAATTAGCTCAGCAAACTCTTAATTTTATACTAAAAGTCTTTTAGTTGATCCAATGCCAAAACAGACCATGAATATAGCCTTAGAAGAGTGGATGAAATCTACATTATATACAATATGCACTTCTTTGAACAGCATTGACTGCTTCTAAGTCTGCACTTACACTTCTCTGGTCATTACTAAAACATAAAGCACCAGTGGTTAGGCAACAAAAGGACCTGAAAATATTTGAAGAAGCACAAAAGTTCATGCCTGTCAATCAATGAGAAATGCCTACCTCACTTTCTCTAGCTATTGGCTTTTTATTGCCTATAATGTACAACACATTAAAATAAAATTGAAAATAAAACCACATTAGAATAAACTGACAGCAGATACAACTGTGTCATGGCACAGAGAAGAATCACGTCATTAGATGGTTCCAAGGACAGCTCAAAATTAAAACCACAAACAGTGGCTTCAACAAGAAAATGAAAGATAATTATATTATATTTATCTCCAAAACATACAGAAGTTAAATGAGACAACTCCAGACACAGATTGACACTTGCCACAGCTGGACCAACCACCATGGGGTAATAAGCATTTAGGTGTGAAATAAACATCTCTCCTGTTAGGCTGTTCTGTAAGGGGGGTCTTGGAGAAGCTGGTCCTTGCCAGAAGGCTCAGGTCAGTTAATTTAAATTGCTGATGAGGCGATAAGCTTTATATGAACTTATCCTCATGCAAAATAGTACTTAAAGGAATCTTTTGTTGGATTTGTGGGGAAGCAGGGGAAGACTTCATTTGACCAAAGCTAGAGAAAAAAACCCTTATTGAATATTGTGGCTGGTAATAACCAGTAAGACCATGCTGCTAAGGGGAAACATCTTCTATAGGCCTAAACTGACAGTTTTGAGTTACACCTTTCTTCTGCAATAGAGAAAAAGCAACTTTAAAAAAAGATCAAGACTACAAGACAGGGCAAAAAAGAATCTTAAAAAAAGAATCATTAAAAGAGCAGCTTTGAGTATCAAAAGTGTGAGAAGGTGTCAGGTACAGACAACCACCAACTATGATGAAATAAATTTTTAAAACCATATGCAAAAAACCCACCACATTCCAACAGAGACCTGGAAAGTGGAAGAAAACATCACAAGAAGAGAAGTTGACAGGTAAAGGAGCAGATAAAGGGACGATTGTATACAGGGACAGATCTGGAGTCTTTACAAGACCAATTCCAGATAGATTCTGGGAGATAACTGCAAAGGATTTTATCTGTAACTAGGTAAGTTTGAGGGAAACATCAGGAAGGCCTTACAGTTTGTGTCGCACTTCACGCTTATCTCACACTCAAGACCAGTGCAGGAAACCATCAGGTCCCTCCCTGGTGTGGATGGGGAGGAGAGCAAAGGTCGAAGCACTAGCCTTCCTGCAAAGGGCAAGGAAATGGCAGAGACACTGAGAGCATGTTGGGAGTGGGGAAACCAAAGCATCCCCTTTTGGAACCAGAAAGCCCTGCAAGAAAAAGGAAAGAGCAGACAGAGGATGGAGGAGGCATTAAATTGATGAGTGGAAAAAAAGGGTAGGGGTTAAAAAAACCCCAAACACCAAAACAAACCCCCCCAAAATGCCATAAGTTTAAGTTTGATAGGTCTCTCTTCCAGAACAAATATTTGAGAAACTTGACTTCAGAAACTGAAGAATTGTAGCATCACATATAAAAGAGCATTTAAATCAAACAGGAAAGATTTCAAGGGTCTTATGGTGATCACCTAGTAGAGTGTAACAGACCTTTACTTCAGCAACAATTTCTGAATTTTAATTTGTCTCAGCTTTCTTCCATCCCATAACAAACACACTCAACTGAACGCTTGATTCCTGATGAACACCAACTTAGAGCTGATGAACTGCAGGGGAATAGCTTGGCGAGAGGTTTATCTGTGTGGAGAAGGGTTGGAGTGGAACGATGCAGTGGTGGGTTGACCTTGGCTGGATTCCAGGTGCCCACCAAGCTGCTCTATCACTAGTTCCCAGCCAGACAGGGGAGAGACAATAAGATGTGGGTTGAGATAAGACAGTGTACTGAGTGAAAGTGAAAGTATGCATGCACAAGCAAAGCAGACAATAACAAGCTTTAGTCTCTACTTTCCATCAGCAAGCAATGTCCCACCACTTCCTGGAAGTAGGGCTTCAGCACGTGTTACAGTTTCTCAGCAGGCAACCATCGTAGACAACGAATGCCCACTTCCTCCTCTTCCTTCCCTTAGCTTTTATATCTGAGCTGATGTCATACGGTGTGGAATATCCCTTTGGTTAGTTTGGGTCAGCTGGCCTGCTTGTGTCCCCTCCCAGGATTTTTCCCTTAATCCAGGAAGGCATATTACTGTTCTGATCCTGTGTTCAGCAGTAGCCAAAACACTGGTGTGTTATCAACACCCTTCTAGCTACCAATGCCAAGTACAGCACTGTGAGGGCTGCTGTGCGGAAAGGAACTCCATCTCAGCCAGACCCAATACAGATGTGTTGCAAAATTGTTTTGTTTTTCAGCAGAAACACTAAACCTTATGATTTCTACCTGCATTGCCTTGAACAACAAACAGGACTTCAATTTAGAAAGCAAGAGTGGGTGAGGGTATATGTGCACCCTATTCCACATATTTGACAAGCAGTGTGGAATGAGGTGTGTCAAGTGGAATTCCTAACTTCAGCCCTGTCCAGGAAAGATGACTGGATGCCAACCACACTGTGAAGGTCTTGTCATCTAAAATTCAAGAAGGGTCCTGAAGAGCCCAGCACTTTCTCACAATGAGGTGTGTACCACAGAAAAATTTATATTACAAACACAGAGTTTGAAAGCCACAGAAGTCTTACCTGCCACACACTTGCTTCAACAAAATCTCTTAACCCATCTTGCAGTGACAAATCTTACAAAGTGTTCAGCATTGAGTAGCTTCACCGAGAATAATACACTCCTGCCAACAGCAATTTGTGTTGACCAGAAGCAAGTCTGGAAGTTTCCAGGATGCTGACACTGTGATATCTAGTAATAAGGATGGAGGTTCACCTAGTGAGGGCACAATGAAGCAAGCCATGATGTTCATCTGGGACTAAGAAACCCAGGAGAAATCTGAATGCATGGCTGAGCTTAAGCAGTAGCAGTTACATTAGAAATGGTTTTAAACACAAAAAGGGAATGGAAGACAAGCAGATAAACTCTAATACTCACATGCAAATTAGAATCAATAGAGATGATTGATTTTTATAAGGGGTCTAGCAATACAATGTCAACTAATTCTGCCTGTCTGAAGCCTGGCACAATTTAGTATATTTAATTCAAAAAGCCCCAAGTGCAATTTTTTTTTCTTTCTTCTCTTCTTCTGGCTCTTTTGCCATGCTGACGCTTGTTTGCATTACATCTATTTTGAGCTAAATTAAATAGGAGAACCAGAGTTTTGATTCAGTAGTTGCAATAAACGGGGTTAGCCTGGCATTGATCTGTGTAAAGGGGCCAAAGCTAGGACTGCCAGAAGCAAAACATGGTCAGTGAACTCTACAGCACCAACAGTGACCCTGCAGCTGAATTCCTAGCCCTGATTACAACAGAAAGAGACTTGCTTTCCTGAACAAAGAGTATTTCAGGCAACAGATTAGCAAGAGCAAGTCTACTTGCAATGGCAGATGGAGGAAACTGACCAAAAATAAGAACCACAGCACACTTTGGAGGATTTTAGAAAGCTTATGAACAATGCAAAACCAATGCCTGTGTTGCTCTACATTTCTTATATGCCATTTCACGTCCAAATCCTGAAGAAACAATATTTTTCTTTTGCATCTCAGTTAAGTAGCTTTAAGTTAGTAAACAGCTTTAAGTGGCAGATGAACCCAAACATGTTATGGATAGCATGCTGAAAAAGTTCCCTTGCAGACTAAGAATATTTGTGTTGCAGCCCTACAGAAAGGGCAACCACATTTACTCTAAGAGGAAAGGCCCTTTTTATAAATCATGCTTTAAATTCAGCCCGCAAATTTGTACAGAAGGATAATTTCACAATCCTTAGGAAACATGGATCAAATTTTCTCACTCCCTGGGTTTTTGTGCAGTTGTGCAATGCAAAACAGTGAGAGCACAGCAGTAAATCTAGCCTCATGACTATCAAGTTTAATCACGGTATATCTACAACAGAGAACAAAGTGCCTCTTATTCCTGTTGCACTGTAATCCCACCAGATCTCAAGCCAAGCAGGGTCGGTTCAGGCCAGTGTTTGGCTAGAGGCTGGCAGAGCACTGGAATCAGCCACTCCAAGGTTCAAGCAAGCTCACACCTCACTTCAGGAAGGCCACATCACATAGGAGAAGCGCACAAGGTGTTGGGCACTCAGTCATCCCTATCAGCACCTTCAGTTACTGCTCCTAATGCTTTGGCAGATCTGCTGGCTATCCACAGGTCCTGTCCCCAGCGAGAACCTGTCAAGAAGCACAGCCCTACCAAGCGATCTGAAGTTACTGAGCAGCAATGCTTCCTATCCTCATTTTTTAATGCAGGACAGTTGGGTGACATGGTGCTCCACGCCCAGAGCTCACCCTTGCTGGAAATCCTGAGTCAGGGCTGACTCCCAGAAGTGCAGCCCCTCTCCTCATGCTGGCTTCACAAGGAGCAGCAGGAACCTCACCCTCAGAGCAGCGAGAAAAAGAGAGGATTACTCATCATCACTGCTTTGAGTTTTAACCTATTTCTTTTCCATGTTTTACACAAGCATTTCCTTAAAAAAGGGATAATAAAATATTGAGCCATGTCAAATCATTATGTATGAGCTATTAAAGGTCTTCAGCCTATTTTTCCCCACACAAAGTCCCATAAGGGATTTTTGCTTGCTGCTTTACCACGGGGCAAGGTGGGGACCCACAGAGGAGATGGGGAGAGATTTAAAGAGTCTGTTGGTGTACTGATGGTCTGCAAAAAATTAAGTCTGAAATATGCAAGACAGCACTTTTTTTTTTAATACTACTCATTTGGCTTGCCACTTTTATTAAGAGTTGATTACATCCTTTTCTTGAGTTTCACAGTGGCTGCAATGTCAGAGTATGGACATGTGGTTGTCATGACTGGGAACTTGCTGACTGATTTATGAGAACTTACAAAACCACAAAACCATTAGATTTTTATTATTCACTTACATTCTGAATGTTCCTTTCACCTTTCATTGAATAAGTCTTGAGCAAGTCAAAGTTTATTTCTAGTTCAAAATTCAGTTGTCCTTCTGTAGAAGGATGCCTAAGCATAATGTGCCTTTGCTATGGAAATCACCCCACAATATTCCTCTGAATAGCTTGAGGTCAATATACCTGCATTGGTAACAGCATCTTAAAATTAAGTTGTTGTTTTAACTGTTTAACAGGCATTAAGCCATCTTAAATAAATCAGTTCATTATTAAAAGTGGCAATTATTGTAAATTACACTCTTCTTAAGAGCAACTACCTAAGCTTCAAATACGTTATGACACCCTGACCATTCCCTTTAAATGAGGATAGCTGAGGGCTCAGACATCATCATGCAGCAAATAGCTGTGCAATTTCGGACTACTCTTTTTTAACCACTCCTCTTCCCAGGGCTACCACCCCCATAGGAGAGCTGGCAAAACAGACTACATGCCCCCCTGCCTCTTCTGTTCCAGCTCACAGACTAGGCGGGGCACTTCAATTTGCTGGTGACAATGACAGCACCCAAGAAATAATAATCCCTTGACCAAGCTTTGCTGCACCTGCTGAAGCACAGGCACATGGTTCCTTTTGCTGACTTCACAAGTTAGCAAAAGCCTTCTGCAAAGGAGGAGGGCAGCCGAGGGCAGTAACATCAAGCTAAGATTTGCCAGGACTTGTCTGTCAGAGGACAAAGTTTTCCATTTTAACCACTTTTGGCACATTCCACATTTGGTATTTTCAGGAGCTTTCTAGGATGTTTATGAAACAACTGCAAGGTAGGCAAATAAATTGATGGTGGCACAAAGAATGCCTTCTCATATTCCTCTCCCATGCTCTTACTGTTAAAATAAATGAAGATGTAGTTTATGTTTCTGTAATTACAGTTTGTTAAAAGAAGAACAGGTTGTTAAGTTATGGTAAGGAGTCTGTGAGCCTGCCCTCTGCTTTGTATACCAGTGATGCAGATTTTACTGAATAAAAAGACCAGTCAAAACATTAATCAGAGGGAATCCACACTCTGATATCAGCCAGCACAAAACAAGCTACTTTTAAACTAATCACATTAATCAAACCAATCCATTGGAAATTGTTCTTATAACAGCTATTTTAATGGAGGTGACATTCAGAACACTGTCAAGTTTCAGTCACTTAATATGAAATACCGAAAGGATAATATTACACGTTTATGACATTTTTGTACCATACATCATCTGCTGTTTGCTTTTAATTCTGCATTTCCCCCATTAAATACTTAGAGTATTTATACAGCCTCATAAAATCCCAGTACAAAAGAATAAGCAACAAGAACTTTTCCCCATACATTACTTACCAACTTAACTATGTAACACAATGTGAAAGGTTTATGCACACCAGCTGGATCTCATTACAGCTAAGTTTCTGTCTTTTTAGAATGTACTTTATCTGGAATACTCAAGTCACTGAGAATTTCACTTAAAAATACATTGAACTGGCATACACACAAGTTTATACTGCAGGATGCTAACTCATTAAATAGGTTCACAAGTCAAGTTTACGAACCCTAATTTCTGAAGTTTAAAATGTATCAGATCCAATTTAAATATTTGAAGCCAACTGAATGCCTCAATCTAATTCACTCTTCTCCTCCTAAGCATCACAGTAACCACAGACACTACTCCTTGTATAGTAAGAAAACCATCAGGAAAAGTAAGAGAGCATTGGTATCACCTCCCTACTGATTGGTGCAAAGACTCAGAGGTGCACTGGCTTTATGTAGCAAGATATATCTAAAAATCACGAATCTGAGCTGTGACGACTTCAGTAGTAAGACCATCAAAGGGGTTACTAAACACACATCTGAACGAAAGCAAGCTTGTCAAACACTTTGGTATTACCAGCTGAGAGATTCCTGTTCAATTGTGAGGCAAGAACTGTGGTTTAATAAGAGCATAGAACAAAATGAAGCATAAAAAAAAATCATGTGCAGTGATTTTATTTTTGTTGTATATTTGACTGTAATTACTGTCTTAAGTACTTTAATTGCCTGGCATCTCCTCAAGTGCCTTGCCTGTGGGGAGGGGAGGCAGGGCAGTTTATAGTTTGTTATTAATGAATGAAGTACAAACAAGTTTACCTTGTCTGTAATCAACATTCCCATCAAAACAGTTTGAGAGGAAAATGTAAAGGGGTCCATTCATCCCATAGACCAAATGTGGCTGTGTTAATATCTGCTTTTTAATGATTAATGTGCTTTTGCCATATCACTTCCATGTCAGAGGAGGAAGCGACGAACATCTTTATAACATCCACTTATCTGTCCATTTCTGTTCTCTTCAACGAACATCTCTTCTTGGTCACTAACATGCGGATGGACCATGGGGACAGGCCCCATGTGACCTTCCTTGCATGCATTCTAGGTTAGAAAAGGGGGTGTGCAAGCAACTCTGTAGGGTCATTTACAATATCTCTGGAATGACACATCCAGCCCTTTTCCACTGTAAATAATTTTTGCCTGGAGTGGAAATGGAGTGGAGGGAAACAAGAATGAATGACGAGAAGAAGCTCATACAGGATAAATGAAAATATAATTGTCTGCTTCATTAAGAAATGATTAGAGCCAAGAAGCCGTAAGTAAAAGTCAGTGGATTTATATCAAAAAGATGGTAAAGCCAGGAGGATGGAGAAGCAAATCGCTATTTTTCACAATTAGTGAAAGACAGAGTGTACAAATTTGGCCATTAGTCTTGCTTTTCCACTTAAATTGGTACAGGAATCTGCTGCTTTTAGGTAACATTACATCCACAGCTCAGGTGACCATCCAAGCAAGCAAAGGAAGCACTGGCAAAGCAAGCTTTCTTGTGGCTATCCACCTGTCCTGTCAGGAGCTCCCCTCTGAGTAAAGAGCAGCTCTTCACCATCCAGGCTGCCAACAGGAGGGACAATCAGTGCAAGTTCCAGTGGCCTCCACTGCAAGGATACTTGTCCACTAAGATCCAGACAGACAGCTAATTTTCTCACAAGTCACCAAAAACATGCTTTAAGAACTTTCCATTTTTACAGGTGGGGACCTTTTTCCCCAATCCCTCTTCTTGGGCTAGATCACTAGTGCAACCAGAGTAACATGACAGCCATGTAGCCTGTATCCTCCTTATTGCCCTTCATCAGCTGGCACATCATCTCCAACACTGTATCTCCTATCTTTTGAAGCACAACTTCTTACTTTTGTGGTATTGTCTCGCTGGCACACAGGCAGCACAGTTATTGCTCCAGGGAGACTCTACGTTGTGGTGGCCAGTTCTCATGTACTTTTTTCCCCATAGTAAAACACAATTTTCAAGTCACAACGTATTTCACAATTTCTCCAAAGCACAATCCTACTGATTCTACAACAGTGCTCAAAGCACCCCCCTACCATTGCCAAAAAGCAGATATTGAAGATCAGATGAACATTTCCCCTTGAATAAGTTTCTTATAAAGTGCATAACCATGTAGTTTGATATAGCTGCATACATAAAGCATGGAAGCAGACCCTGTAAATATTGATTTGAGTCTCCTACTCATGAAGATGCATAGGAAGAAACTTGACAGGAGTGATCTGAAAAGACCCTGTATAGAAGTTTAAAATATATTTAGGAAAAAAAAAAAGGTGGAATACAGTATGATAACAGCTTCACTTCTTCTCAAGAATAGCTTGGTGAAAACTAGCACCCAGCCATCTACCACCAGAACCAACAAGAAATTCCTGACTTCTCAGAGCTATGACAATAACTTTTTTTTTTCCTGAGGAAACAGTGTTTTGATCAAGTACAACACCAAGGCATTTAAGGTTGTCATGTAACATGAACTGACTACACAACAGAAATACAGGCATTAACATACATAGAATAGACTAGCATACACAAGTCATTTTAGATGCACACAGCTATTCATGCAAATAATTCAACTATCCTAGTATTCCACTAGGAAACAGAGTCAGATAAACATGGGAAAAACAAGACTCTCCAAATGTCTCCTCTCGACCCTGTGTACTTCCCATATGCCCTCCCACCATGGAGGGCTCTTTCTCTTTGGCATCCAGGTGGGATGAAATTGTCTTTGAAAGCAGAAACCCACTGGGGTTCTTCTCAGGGATTTTATGAAGTAGCTTAAATATTAATAGAGTATATGACTAGCTTCTACAGTGCTTTGATCAAAAATGTGTTTTCCCAACTTCTGCAGTGAGTTTTAATAAGATGTGAATGAGAAATTGATTTGGACACTTTAGTTTACACAGAGTATTTCAAGTAGCTTCAGGAAACTACTTTACTGTCCATTAGGCATAAAACCAAGCAATGTTACAGGCCATTTTACCACTGCACTGACTGGGGATTTCCTTCAGAATACATACCGAAGAACCAATGCTTACTCTGACACAAAACTCCACAGGAAACCACTGGTTTAAATGTCACATTTTTTAAGGTTAAGGAAGACAACTTTAGATTTCAGTTCCCATAAGAGGCAATAATACAATGTACTTAAATTAAGTCCTACCCTTTCTTTTAACTAACTCTAAAGTTGAAGAACCAAGACTTCTCTCCTTGCCCCTTCACTGTTCTTTCATATTTCCCTCTAGTACTTCTAATTTAAAGAAAAAAAATGCACAGTTCTTTTTTGCCATCCCTCTGGGTCTACCTTTTCCTTGATCAAATGTTGCTTCAGTGCATCTACTACATTTGTTATTTAGCATTAGGAAAGAAGGATTCTCACCCCCCTAATTTCTTCCTCCAATTTCAGCCCCTCTCCAGAGCCATTATTGTTCATTCCTTGAATCTATTAAACTAATCCAGCAGAGGCACGCTGGTATACAGAAGTTAATCTGTTTCCCAAACTGATACGCTGCAACAAGATAGGCGATAAGGTCCTTACCCTGCCTTTCTTTTCCTTCTTATTTTTCATTCCAACTTTTTAATTCCATCTCTTTCTTCTCACAAGATTCTCGTGCTCTGCCATCAAAATTCTGCTAGCACAGTTTTTCAACCCTTGCTTTCTGGCCCCCAGATAGGTTGGAAAGCTCATATCTGCTCTTTCCCCCTTCCTAAAAATCTAGTCCCTTCAGATAAAGTAGGTAACAGCTATTTCAGACCACTATCATTAACAGCACAGAGAATAAAAGGTTTTCAGATAGGGGCTTTTTTGGAGCTTTTTGATTTTATAAAGACTGGGGAGGAGATGGGGAAAAAAAAAGAAGATATTTTAGTTTTTCCTTATAGCAGTGGTTCCCTTTTTGGGAGGAAAGCCTGAGACCACCTGCAAAACCCTGAGCATAGCCTGGCAGCAGTGGTGCCCATCATCCCTATAGCAGGGCTGCATGGTCACTGCTCAAGTGGCAGCATTCCTTTGGCTGGAGCCTGAACCAACTCCCTGCAGGAGGGATGGGGCCACAGAGAACTCCACCAAGCCCCCATGCCAGGCAAGAGGCTGCTGCTGTGAGTGTTAGGGTAGTCGGGTAGCTGTTACAGCTTTGTTGGTAGAAACCTTCATGGAACAATGCCAGAACACTGCCACACCAGAGCATTTTACAGCAACTAACACTGGTAAGATTATGACCCTGTAGCAAAAAAAGTGTCCAGTGAAAGCAGTCCAGCACCTTACAGAAATAGCAATGCCTTAATAAGTTAGAATAGTCAGCTAAATTACCAAGCACAGAAGGAGGAAAAATGGGTTTTGCTGTTTTAGCCAAAACTGGACATGGGCCTTGTGAAATCCAAAAAGAAAAAAAAATTATTTATCAGCTGTTACATTTGTTTTCCTGGAAAGATACAGATTTGATGCGACGATTTACTATCTGTCAACAACTAAACAACATACACGAGCTTCTGAAAGTGTCTGCTGCATGTTTTACATGACAGCAACCGTTACTACCGTATCATGACTGTGTACTGCAAATCTAGCTACTATTATGTTCATCATCCTCAATATATCCATTAGCAGTTTGGAAGGTAATATACTATACTTAGAAAAACTGACGGGTTAAAATTCTACTTTAGCACACACATGAGAAATCTTTTCTTAATGATTTACCATAGTAAACTTTGAAGTGTTGAATTATCCTCCTCTGTACCTTGGGGATAATTTTACCAGTTACATAGTAGTGTAGTAGGGAGAGCTTACACCAGTACAACACATTAGCAGCTCAACTAATACTATATTTAGTATTTAGTCACTGTGCATTTTACAGACAATACCCACTTTAACAAATTTGTACTTCCTAGTTACAATAAACCTGCTTTTCCTTAGGTTTTTTTTTTAAGTCCTTACTTTTGATACTTTTCGATGCCTAAAACTGAAGGGAAGAGCTTGAATCTAAAAGTACTTTCAGTGGAATCACTTGAATACAAGTTACACTTAAAAGATACCAAAAAGACTCAATGTTTTACTTGAAACCAATTGACAAATGCAGGCGCATTTCAAAAATAACACACTAAAAGTCTCCCACAAAAGGTAACTTGCAAAGATTTCAAAGAGAAAAAAACAGTAATAAGGTTGCTTTGGAAGCATGTCAAATGCCCCAAAAGGAAGGGAAAACGACAAAGTTCTCAAAGAACACCAGAAGTTGCTTCTGCTTTTCGAAAATCAAACTGTAACTGTCTTACACATACTGCTTTAGATTGGCAGCAGCTTCAGAAAGCCAATTCTGCAGCAGTTTGAGTCTGACACTGAAACCACATTAGTCACACACTATTTTATTTTCAAATGGTACTTGGACAAAAGAGCCAGATTCAAAGGCTGAGGGATTTTGCATTGCCATTCCTGCTAAGGAATATCACTTTCTAAAGTGTTTCTGCTGGAAAAAAATCATATTCCTACCAACACTCAGTTCTATAGAACTTAAGTTTTCCTCACCTGGTTTCATGGACAACATAGCTTTGCATTATCCATTTTGCCTCAAAGAATGCTCCCAAGTTTGCCAGTCATTGAGCAGTGTGTGTTTTCAGAGAAAGTAGTTTTTTTTCAGAGAAACTGTATTTTCAAAGAGATAATCAGCAAGACGCATACTTCAGCATTACTGAATTAAGAGACAAAGTGTAAAACAGACTGAAAAGCTAAATAGTTCTTTCTGAACTGCTGATTAGCCAAACCCCACAAGCTTAGAGCACCTTATTACTTCCCCCCAGTTCCCTAAAAAGCATTTTAAAGAATTGAGCAGAAATGTGAACTTAGTCTAGGGAGAGCTTCCATAAACAAGTGTATCATAACAAGAAAGACACGTTTTCTGTTGTGTAGATGGAAACTAGTACTGATCAACTTGATAAAAGCTTACAAAAAGCATCACCTCCTGATCCCCAACAAACAGCTGATACTGCTGTCAAAGCTGAGATGAGGAGGAAGAGCGCACGAGCATCCTTTTTGTCTAGCCAGTGCTGCTAGTTATAACATTATTAGAAACACTGGGAAACATTCAAATAGGCAACTAAGTTAAGTATGTTCCCTCTATCTGAATTTCACACATTGTATTACAGACATAAGATTCTGTTATGACATCTGTGCTCCCATTTACACTTTCCAACTTGTCAACCTACCTTTCAGGTAGGTCCTCCTAATCTGGCATCAAAACTAGATGGTTTAATTACAGCATGTCAGATGACTCACATACTTCTGAATGGGGTGATTTCAATATAAGGGAAGGACTTTATCAGGCATGTCGCAGGTAACAGCCAGCCCTTGTAAGAAGGGAAGAAGGAAGCAAGCTATTTAAGTCTACTTCACCTTCCTTGCTTCTCCTCTTCCCCACTTTTCAGGCACAAGAAGAAAACAGTCTCAACCCACTCCAAGTAGAAATGACTTGAGGAGGTCAATGCGAGCTGATTTCCTCTTCTCTTTTAAGCTAAACCCACACACCCGTGCTCCCACCCCTGTGCTGGCCAGACACATCACACACTTCTGCTGCTGCTTCTCCAGGGGAGCTTTAAGCCATAGCATGCTCAGTAATTAACCACTGATGTTTTCCTACTGAGCCCAAGAGTGCCCGTGCTGTTTCTTCAGGTGCACTGCAGACACCTCACCCATGAAACAAGAGCTCACACCAGCAAGGTGACAACAAGCTTCCCATCTGGTCACCCCAGATTAGAGCAAGAGCTCAGTATGATTGTATTGGGCCTCAATAACTCAAAGCGAGGGCATCAGACATTGTGCTGATCTTACTGCACATCAACCTCCCTCTGCCACTTTTCAAGCCTACTAGAAACACACAGAGAAAAATCAACAGTAGCAAAAGAAGCAGCTATATATATTGCTGTGGTGAGTAAAAGCTCAGGATTCAGCTGAAGGGAGTTGAGAAATTGGTCTCAAAATTTTTCCAGCAATCATTAATTTTAAATATACATAAGTGGACACACTAAAAAAAAAAAAAAGAGATTAAAATAAAGTGGTGTTTTAGGGAAGTCATCCATTTATGCATTAAATTTCTGACAGACGGACACAGAAGTAGTAACAGTGTATGCAGGTGGCTCCTTCATTTGAGCTACCAAGCACAAGTCTCAAGTACACAGTGTCCTCTTCCTCCCACTCCCCATATCAAAAAACAAACTAAAACAAATGACAGCATCATCAGATCTGGCCCTTGGGCACTTCAAGGAGGAGAGTGGGAAATGAAGCACCGTGCTAGAGATAAGTTCAGCTCAGAAATCACTCCAGCACCCCCACAAGACTTCTGGGATAAGAAAACAGAAAGAAAGCCAAAATTCAGCTTCACACCTTGCCTCCTGTGAAGAGATTTCTGCTCTCCTTCCTTTGCATGGAAAAGTGCTCCAGCCTGTGTTACCTGAACAGCACCTACCAAACAACCTACCTCCCACTACCAAAAAAGCTACACTTGAACCTCATCTCCTACCCCACCTTGGGGAAGGATCAGTTTCATACAGCTGGTGCCCCTGTTTGAAGAGAAGCAACTGCCTCTTGCCAAAAGCAACACAATAATGCATTATCCAAACTATACAACCCATTTTAAGTACCAGAAACACTGCAAACCACATCAGAACACTCAGGCTAGGACTTGAAGCAAGTCAGAAGTCCCAAGGAGGTGCTAGATCAGGACTGTGCTATACAGAGCAGATGAGTCCTAAACAAAATTAAAAAAAAATAAAGTTTTCATACATTGGTAAAGTGAATAGGGCTTTAAAATTTCACTCCATTTCAATTTCATTAAAACGATCTGTCCTAGCTACAGAAGCATACAGAGGCATACAATAGGTTGCATATCAATTAATTAAGAATTTATTGGAAATGTATATACTGCAGCTGTGTACTACAACTTAGATTATTTCCAATACTAAAAACTGCATAAAAACCACAAAGGCACTTGTCCTCATTGGGGATTAAGTCCTTAGCAAGTTTGAAGGTTTTCAGATCAATTAACTAAAACTGGCTGAGTGCAAAAGCATGTGAATTCCTAAATGCCCGGAAGAGCCATTTTTCCTTGTTGATAATCCACAAAAAACCCAACCAGAACAGAATTCAATCATACATCTTCCAATGTTACTTTTAGATCAAGGTATTATGAGAAGTTCCAATCCCTTCCTTATTACCCCCTTAAATGCCTGGAAGAGGCTTAGAAAGCATTCCCTGGAAACATGATTATATATTTTTACTATCACAACAATAATAAATCTCTTCTACATCAGATAAAATGCAGTTACCAACACTTGTCCCTTGAATCCAAAATACGATAAAAAATTATCTTGCACATACATATTTGGCTACATGCCCTTAACGATTTCCCTCTGAAAAGAAGGGTGCATTTGTTGCTTCAGAAACAGAAAAGCAAAATAATAAAAAAGAAAGGACACAGGGAAAAAGATGAACAGAAGGGCTTTGAAAGTGACTAAAAATCTACGACATCTCTAATTAGGTTCCAGCTTTGAACACAATAGTGGGGGTACCATGGTCTGTTACCAAGTTTACGGCCAAGGGCACAAGACAATACAACCCCACATACAATTTAATTACAGCCTATGGCTTTTGCAGTAGTGGTGTGTTTCAAAAGGTTTAAGCACTCATTTATTTCTACACCATACATGAAATAAGGCAGCTCCCTGACATACAGACTCACCAATTAGACTGAAGAGTTTCTGATCTCTTGCTCCACAGAAGCAGAGCAGTGAGCAATGGGAAATCTTTTACAGGATAATCATAGAAGACTTTATTTTTTAAAAAAGCCCTCTCTTGCTGCTTTTAAGCTTGTGCACTTTATCTTTCATGTGCACAGAGTACCAACATAGTCATTTCAGATTCTACAGAATGTAAGAGTGTCAAAATACAACAGTACTTCAATGATGCTGTTTTTTCCTCCTAATTGTACTAAAAAGAGGTCATCTTCATTTAAACTACACAAAGATGATCACCTCTTGCATTTTTACTGTCCCTGAAGGCAGGACCAAGGAAGTCATCCGACTAGTTGACATGATGCAGCTAAATAAAAGTAGTCAAATTTCTAAAAAGTAAAAATATTTTGAAAAATAAAGTCATAGTAGAAGATACCATCATCTGAAATAGTTACACAGTTTATTACCTCCAACATATGCCAATGCAACCAAGAGGATCTACAAAGGCAGTATTGGACTTAATTAAACTCCCCAGCCACAATTCTAAATGTGTGTATCAAAACACCATTCTTGGATCTTCTCTGAAACACACTCCCAGGTCACCTTAAATCAACTCCCTCTCTAACAGCTGATTCAAAATGGACCAACTTCAGCCTAGGAAAGAAAAAAACAGTTCCCTTCATACCTTTCAGTGCATGTTCTCCTCCCAAAGCTGTACATGACATCACTAAGCCTAATCTCTATTCTGCTTTTCTTGTACCCATCTTGGGAAACATTCACATGCCTACCAAGCCTCATGTTTGTTATAGGGACATAGCCTGGGATATCCTACTTTCTTAAAAAGAAAAACTCCATCTCTCTTCAACGCTCTTCAGAACCACTCAGTTACAAACAACATTGACTTCCACCAAAGAGACCAATAGCCAGGATTCATGTGTTTCACTGTGGAGATTGGTAAGAAAGCCATCTTTAGGGACCGTGCTTGACACCAATGTTACCCCATTCCCCTGCATTCCAAGGATTTCAGAACAATTTTTCTACAGTTTACCATTTTCCACATCTGTAACTTAGTAGCAGGTGAAAACCTTGCCAATTAAGAACGCACAAGTAACAGAGTAACAAACAGTAGCTTCCAAAGTTGTTACAGTTTCTTAAACTGTAGGTTCAAGGTCCTTTAATCCCCACGTTTTAAGGTTTTAAAATTTTAAACTCAGTGCTCCTCTTAAAAAAAGACACCAAGCAAATCTTGGATTTTCTTGTAACCTTGGATAATCCATTAATCAAAGGGGAGAGCACTAAGTAGGCAGTAGTGCAGCCACCACAAACCTCTGAAACCTGATCAACAGCAGTACTAGAAACAAGAACCAACAAGGTATTTAGCAGTCACCTGTCTTAACCGCTACCGTACTTTAAACCTTTAAAGATAGAGCAATATCCCTACCTATTACCCTTGTAAAAAGAAAGCCTAGCATCCTAACACCATCGTCCTAAGCATCCTTCCCCGAAGGTGTCCAGTAAGTTCTCCTGACCAGTACACTGGGAAAGCACCTGGTGACAATTCTCATTAGAGTACTACAAATATTCGTACAGAGTATCTGTACAAGTCTTTTTTGTGGCCATTTAACAGAAGTGCAGGATGTTCTCAAACCAAAGACGAAGCAGAAAGATTCTCATGCACCTCCAAAAACCAAAACTAAAAAGACCTAGACTTATTAGCTACTTTTGATTTGTTCCCAGTTGTGCCTGCTGCCTACTCATACTTGTCATGTGCTACTGTTGTGCTTTCTTTTGTAAAATGTGCAGTCAGAACTAGATTTCTGGTTTGGGTCAAAGTAAGCCCTTCAAAGAGATTGTCAGGCAACAAAAAGACATGTGCCAAATCAAAGGAAAGCAAAAAGGGCAGCTCTGAATTTAAAGCAGGAGGAAAAAAGCATTTAAGGATTCCCCAAAACAGTCAAGACAAACACACGTGGCTCAGGTTTTATTGACCAAGTGTTTGGTAGATATCTTAACAGCTGATAAACTCTTCACAAGCAGCCCAGAGAAACCCAACCGAGTTAGAGAACAGACGTAACCAAAGCATTTAAAAGCGACAGTCAGTTCTCCTCCCCTGTGGCAGAGGCCAAACTATTTTCCTAGACCTATTTTTGGGTATTACTACTGCAGTAAGTTCAGCATGTATCAGATCTATAAACCCCAAAAGCTACCATATTGTAGCATCAAAAGTTAAAGCTTTAGCTATTGTTCATCTTTCAGCAACATGAGAGACGAACAACAGCCAAATTACATCCCTCTGTCATCAACTTGAACTGAAGTACTGCTGTCAGTGGCAGGAAAATTGCTACACTTCAGAGCAAATAAGGACTGAAAAGAAAGTTGTGCCATGATGGCACATGCTTAAAATACACTATAAATGCTATTCTCAAGGCTGCAACATAAAGCAATAGTTGGATCAAGAGGAACATTTAATGTACTTTTCATGAGCTCTAGGAAGAGGCTCTTACAAACCCAGTGTTGAAAAGATATCTTGGGGCTAAAACAAAAGAGGGGAGCAACTATGGACAGAAAAGCATAAAATTAACAGTCTTGCTCAGATAGTCAGTGCAAATTTAAGACACTGCTTTTGTTTAACCTTTTCCAGACCTTGCTTAATGCTATCAATACTATTAAAAGAAAAAAAAAACCATGCAGTATAAAGATGCTAAAAACACCACACACCACAGCACCACTTTTTCACCAGAGCATTGCACGAGTCCATGAGTGCCGAAGAATCTGTCCCCTGGAAGACTTATTAGAAAGACAAGCAATATACCATAAACTTACGACCTTCAAGTTTTCAAGGAATCAGTAATATTTGTCAACAGTGGAATTCAGTGTCATGGTACTTGATGAAATGTATTCAGTAAAAAGGCCTGGAAACTCTTTGTTTATAATTAAGCAATAACGATTGAGGGCCAGGGCATTTCCTGGGGATTGATGACCAGCTGGGAGAGTCGATGGCCTGAGGCAATGCCTTGGGCCATTAACCCCAGCCAGTCATTAATTCCCCCAGGAAATGCCCTGGACCTCGATTAGTGTAATTATTATCAAAGGTAGCTAGAGAGAAAAAGTTTAGCATTAACATTCTCCCAAGGAAATCCATTCCACAGGCAGTATTTTCTCATTCTGTCACATCCCAGAAGTGCATAAGTTAAAACACAAGAAGAATCCGTGATTAAAAAAGAAAAAAAAAAAAAAGGACACTTTTCTTTCTCCTAAAGATTTAAATTAATGAGTTTTGTAGGAAAGGCAAGATTCATGTACAAAAATGACTGAGCACCTTGTTTAGCTCATGAAATTGTGAAGGGAGGTGAACATTTCCATATAATGACTGAAAAAAACCCCACACTGTCTAATATCCTTGCTGATTGATCATTTTCTTTCTTGATACACTTAAGAAACCAGCAGATACCCGTGTATTCTATTTTACCTATTTCTCTCTTTCTCCCCATGGCCCGCTGCTAATGAGAATTACAGCTCTGAATGCTTCACGAAGGAAGCACAGCTTTGCAACAAAGAGGACAGCAGCTGGATTTCTCCTCGCTTAAGCTTTACGCAAGTGCGAAGTGATTTGCGGGCCGGGATAGAGATCGAGTTCTCTAGTCTGATGCTGAAAGTACCAAGACACCTCATTTAACAGGTTAAAGACACGCACACTCAGTGACCACCGCTTGCATCGGAATTGCTCTGCCCAGTTCTCTCTTCCCCTTCCCATATACACATGCGCTGCTGCTCCTAAAAAGCTAAACTACGCTTTAAGTTTCAAAATTACTTTCAAGGTCATTAAAAGCAAGGGAAAAGAGGAGTTCTAGGGTTAAATACAGCAAGGAGTATTAGCTTTTACCTGAAATAACGAGCTAGAAGAAGAGCATTATCTGCACATAATCAAGCCTCTAAGCCTTTCAGAGACACCAGATACAAACAGCAGGAGATCAAGCTACAGCACTTCACTGAAATGGTCAAAAAAAAAAAAAAAAAAAAAAACCCGCCTGCAAANAAAAAAGCCTGCCTGCTAGAAAGGAGAGGTCACAGGTATCTTAAAGAATATAGACGTTTATGCGCTGGAAGGACTGCTCTCCCCTCCCCCCTCCCACCCCAATTAGCCCTCAGGCTGGTTGATTAGCTGGCAAACTCTTTGAAAGGGTCAGTCTGTCCAGAACTGGTATTTCCACTTGGGAAACAGCTCAGGCATGTCATATACCTGTGCTCGCCCAGCGCCGCGCTCTCCAGCTGACGGCCGCGATCCCTGTTATTACTTGACACAAGAATGTCAGAGGGGTTTTGTAACCATGTAGGGCAGGCAGCAGTACAGTTCTTGCCTGAAACACGGTACTTTATGGGGCACAACGTAACTGCACACGTTTTATAGATTTAGTTAGAATGACTTCCAAACTTCAAGCCAACTGCAGAGGTGCAGCGAGTCTTTAATTGAAGTAATTTAGCTCCAGCTCTCAAACACCCGAGAGGAAAAGTACTTTTGGAGGGGATGGGGGCAGGCACGAGCACGTGCCGGCACATAGCAGAGGGGGTCCGCAAGGCACGCATTAAGGCACAGCTCAATAGCGGTTTTGACAACACCGTTTTACCTCAGCGAAACGCATCTAATGAATTTGGGCTCATTCCACAGTTAAGCTGGCACTTAAATCCGTTTAATTGTGCTCTTACTGTATATTTTGCCACTATGGTAACTAATGTAACTAAAGCCAATTTGCCTTTGAAAAAAAAAAAAAAGAAAAAAGAAAAAAAGAAGAGGATCACTGCCAGGAAACAGAGCTATTTTAAATAAACAAATACAAGATGAATGCAATTGCCGTATTAACCCTCTTGTTAACTTCTGAAGTTTAAAATTACACCCTCATTACTAGAGTGTAATTGAGTATTCTCCCGGCTGTTTCCTGCATTTGAGGTTATTCAAATAGTTCATTAGCACATCAAGAATACCACACACACTAATGATACCTGATGCCCCTATCTACTATTCTGGCCC
The DNA here is from genome assembly GCA_013390005.1 of Calyptomena viridis. Classification (NCBI taxonomy): domain Eukaryota; kingdom Metazoa; phylum Chordata; class Aves; order Passeriformes; family Eurylaimidae; genus Calyptomena; species Calyptomena viridis. The sequence goes on from WEIV01006984.1 coordinate 38,608, forward strand.
AACTTTTATAATTCACATCTCCCACAAAAAGAGAAATAAAAAATGGGGGGAAAGAAAAAGGAGGAAAAGGGGGAGCCCGTAGGGCTGCGCTGTCGGTGCTGCTGCCGAGGGGGAGCATGGCAGCACTAGGCACAAGTCAAGTCCGACCCCCAGGCACGGAATGAGTGGCCACCAGATCAGCGGTGGTGAGTGAGGAAATTGAGGGGCAAGTAAGTTGGATAACTCTCATCCGGGCTCTTTGGGTGCCTGACGAGTGAGCATGGCCCCAGGAGCCATGCCAGGGCTGGCAGTGTACGTCAGTGCCCAGCCTTGGTGAAGAAAGGAGGAGGGTAGTGCGGACTATGTGGGACAGGGTGAAGGGTTGCCACTTTTTTTGCCTTTTTCTTTTTTCCGGTTACCTGTGTGGGGGAAACAATAGCAGGTGAAACTACTGTGGGTGAGGTGGTGCTTCTGTGCCCATTTGCTTCGGGGAGGAGGTGAGGCAAGGGGTCATGTTTCACTGAGACCACCACCACGGCAGGCGCAGCGGCATCCAGGGGCTCAGCGGGGCGGCGGCAGAGTCTTTTGGGGGAGGCAGAGGGCCCGCATGCATCACCACCGGCCGCAGCCCCTGCTGGGAACACTGCCTCGTAGAGCGCCCGCTTGACTGGGGCCACCGCGGCCGCTTCTGCTTTCACTGGCACAGCATCACCGTCTTTGGGCAGCACATAAGGGTTGGCAGCAGGTGGCCGGGGCCGTGGTCCACCATTGAGGGCAGAAGGGGTGTAGCAGCCCCCGCCAGCGGGGTGGTGGAGGAGGTGGTGGTGGGGAGGAGGGTGGTGGTAGGGTGGCTGCAGTCCTCCCAGCTTGGTTCCAATGCCAGCGATACTGTTGAGGGTGGCGATGGAGACGGCACCAATGCAGTGGTTGGTGTAGGTTTTGGAGAGCTTGGCCGCCTTGGAGAGCATCTGCATGCGGGTACCCAGGAGGTTCTTCCCAATGGCCTTGTTCTCATACCAGGTGATGTCACCCTCACTGCAGTGGTCCCGCGGGCGCTGGAAGAAGGCCTTGCAGAGGGGGTTGCGCTTGGAGAGGTACTTGACAAAGCTGGCATAGGGGCAGAATTCTGTGCCAGTCTCATACATGCGGGGCAGGTTCTCCTCATCACTGCTCTCCGCTCGCTTCTTGCTCCAGGAGGATGAGCGCGACTTGTGGTAGGGCCCCAGTGCCTTGAAGTAGACGAACTTGCGTCCGTCCTCATCCACAGCCAGCCCAAAGGAGTCCTCCTCCAGCTCCCGCTGGTTCTCCCGGCCCCGGGTGCAGAAGTACATGCAGGTCTCAAACCAGACCTTGTTGAGGAGCCCGAAGGGACTCTGGGTGCTGAAGACGCTGCACGTGTAGAGCTTGCGGAGGTCGGCGCGGGTGATGGCCTGCTTCTGCACCACCGGCCCGGCGCCCTGCTCCTCCAGCTTGCGGATGACAGCGGCCAGGGTGAGGTTGGCGGCGCGGAGCTCGGGGTCCTTGGTGAGGTCGAGGGTGCGGCAGTAGGGCGGCTCGTTGAGGTAGCGGTTGAGGGAGCTGCGGATGCTGATGAGGGAGGACTTGGAGTAGAGCTGCCCGCTCTTGGAGCGCGCCTCGGCGTAGAAGGAGCGCAGGACCCGGCAGAGCGCCCCCTTGTCCATCGTCTCGAAGTCGGGGCTCTGCGCCTTCTCGCTCAGGTACTCGCGAAAGATGCGCACGGCGTAGCGGGTGGCCAGCCGCGTGTTCTCGCTCAGCCGCGCCCGCTCCGGCCGCTGCAGCAGCAAAGCCGCCTCCAGCTCCGCGTCCTCCGCCGCCCCCCCGGGGCCGCC
>WEIV01006984.1:40627-53550 GCA_013390005.1 Calyptomena viridis
CGGGGAAGGGGCGGGAGGGCTTGGGATGGATGGGGAGGAGGCTGAGACGCGCTAAGGGGGTACCGCGGGGAAGGGAGCGGTACTTACCGCGCCCGCCGCTCACCTCGGGTCCGTCCCGTCGAGCAACGCTCGTGGGCGCCGGGGGCGGGAGGGGGCGAACCGCCGGGCAGGTGCGCCTCTGCCCGGAGGTTCCTCCGCCACCCCCGCCGCCCGTCCCACCTCCCCATTCCCGAAATAGAAAGTACTCCGTGTGTGGAGCGGCTCTTTCTGCAGGGATGGACCGCCACCGAGCAGCTGCGACGCCTCGCACCTCCTCATTCTACAGTAACTTAAAAACAAACATAGACCAAAAAAACCCAAACCAAAAAGCTACCAACAAAAAACCCAAACCGGAGGAAAAAAAAAAAACCAACCAAAACCCCAAACACTCAAAAGACTCAGGCTGTGCTTGTCCGCAGCGCGGCTCAAACCTCGATAGGATGCTGCCGGGGAGCAGGCGGAGGACCCGGCCCCATTCCCTGCCTGCCGTACCGCCGCGGCATCCCCTGCCGCCGACCTCGCACCTTTAGTCGAGCGCCTGGATTTCGGTCGAGGGGCTCGGGAGGAGGCGGACGCTCGGGGCTTTGCATCTGTGCGGCTTGGAGTCCGCCCGGGAAGAGCCAGTTGACAGCCGCGGCTCTCGCTTGGCTTGCGGGAGCGCCGGCGAGGTTGGCTGCGGAGAGGGAGAAATAAGGACTCGGGGGCTGACGGGCGCTCCGGGCCGCCCTCTCACTCGCTGGGGCTGCAGACCTAAGGGCAGCCGGAGGGCTGTCGGCCCACCCCGTGCCGCTGCTGCCTGGATTCTTCTCTGCTACCTTCCTCAGCGACGGGGCAAAACCCGAGGGGACTCCCGCAACCAGAGTGCGGAGCTGCCGGACCCAATAAGGCCACTTTGAGGGGGCTTTGGCAGAGGGGAGCCCTGGAGCAGTCCAGAGCGGACGGGGGGCGCGGAGCCCTGGCTCAGCCCTGCCCCCCGCCGGCTCCGCGCCCCCCGCACTGTGCGCGCCAGCGGGGCGCTTTGTACCGCCCGGCTCTTCCTCGGGGAAGTCGGTTGGCTGCACACTGCCTTACCCTTCCTTCCCGGGAAGGGTCCTCGGCCGGGCCAGGCTCGAGCAGGAACGAGGGCATACACCTACGGCCGTGCACCGCGGGGAGAAGGGAACCTGCCACCGGAGACAGAACAGGAGGAGGACGAGGAGGCTCCCCCCTGGGAGCACCCGCACTATCCAAACCAAACTACCCCACAAAGCTGCCCGTGCCGCTTAGCCGGGGGATTTCTTTTATTGGGTATGTTGCAATAAATATTCATTACGACTGCTGGCTACACCTGAAATTATAGCCCTAATTGTAGAGCTGCTGGCCTGAGTTACCACATTTGCTGTTTACTCATCCGTAGGCAATTGTTCAGCGCCGGGCCCCAGCCGTGGTGGTGACCTTTGCGGAGGGCTCGGTCTCTGCCGGTGCTGGGCAGCGCCGAGCCCTGTGGGTGCCGAGCCCTGTGGGCGCTCCCCCCCGGGGCAGAGATCGACGGCTCTGGATGAGGCGTCCGGGGCAGCCCCAACTTTCGCCGCCAGGAGAAACGTGAGATTCCAAAGAAGGGATGTCCAAATTGTTGAGCAAATGATGCCAATTCGAAATAAATAAGCACTGCGTGAAGAGAGTCTGCCACTCCCGGGAAATAATTGAAGAGAAACCTGGCACTGTTATATTGATGTAAACCTGGAGTAATTACACGGAAGTTAAAGTTGTTGCACACACTACAAAGTTGTGCTCACTCTAGTTTGGGAGTAGATTACATTCCCTCTTAGGTCTTAGATGGCACAAATATAAAATTCTGGAGATTTTGTTTTCCTATGCATGTAAAGAGGATATAAGTAAGGCTTTTTTTTCCCCCCGTCATACTCTATCTGCAACTCAATCCTGAAACAGAGTCTCAAAGACATCCCCGTGAGATGGACCAGATGCTGAAACAGATAGCTAAAAGAAACAAGATCTTGCGGTTAAAATCTCAACGCCCCAAACATGATCGTTTTAGGGACTATTACAACCCACAGCAGAAGACAGAGAACTGCAGAGCTTGCAGCATGCATCTTTTCTGCAGAGATTTTTTTTTTCTTTATCATTCCCATAAATGCTAAAAATTACATGATTGATTTTGACTTTTGATCTCGATTCTTTATTAAGATTGTAGAAAGAATGAAGCTGCTTTGTTTTAAAGACCTTTTCAGAGCCATATGAGTGCAAAAGGTAGTTGAATATTTTTTAACTTTAAAAAAGATGAACACCAGGTTGACAGCTTCTGTACTTGGATGTTCATTTAATCACCATTTTCTGATTACAGGAGGTGAACTATGTTGACAGACTTGGAGATGAATATGCTGCCCAGTATACTAATAGTGAGTATAAAGGACATAAAGAACTCACAGTAAGGTTGGAGGGGAAAAATGTATATGGAGCATCCATATTACACACATCAACTGGAAGCAACTCAGCAGCCAGGGGGAATTCAGAGAGTAGCAAGTGAGGTGTTTAGAGTGGTGCAGGTGCCCATAATCAGGGAGACACACACAGAAGGTATATACCTGTATAACCTGTATGTGTAAGTTAGTCACATATATGTTAACTTATCTATTTGTCTACATTCCTAAAAATAACACTTAGTCAGTTGTATTCCAGAATTTTAAGTCCTATTGTACAGGCTCTCAAGTTAGATAAGGTAACCAAACTGCATTCCAAAACTGCCAGAGTTGCACAAGGTTGTCTAATGTGACTTGGCATATAACATTAAATTTACATCCACTCCACCTTCCATGTCACTAATCAGAGGTTTATCCTTCTGAGAGTTCTGTGCAGGCATAGACAGCATTCTGCATTCTGCCCTAGGACTCAAGGTTTGAGGCTGATTCTTATATAGGTTCCTGCCTGCACTTGGAGAATACATTTTACTACTGCTGTCAGTAAAGCAGATATAACACCCACAGCACTAATAATGGACTGGCTTTACTAAGAATTATCCTTCCTTGTGTATACATGGAGATCAGTTCATATGCCACAGAATTAATGTATAAGGTTAAAAACCAAAACACCTTCTCCATGAGTCAGTTGGTTTACAACAAAGGTAGTGCTTGTAGCAAATAGTTTCAGGTCTTTCCTCACTTCTTGTTTAAGCTGCTCTTCCCCTTGGCCTCACTCCTGGCAAGTAGAGAGCTTGCTAGAGTTGTGTTCTTTGACAATCCAGCTATTGTGCTAAAGCGTTCCACAGATTAATTCCCCTTCAGACTAACAGAGTCTCCTTCTTCTGTAGCCTCTGTATGGGGTTATTTCTCTTACAGCCACCTAAACCTCCATGATTTGATGTGTCTTGGTAGGTGTTTCGTCATGAGACTTCACTAGGAACTAAACTGAAAAATTCCCCAAAAGCCAAGAAGCAAAGAAAATCCATTGGGCATGTTTCTTCTCAGGACTCAGTCTAGGCATCTGTGAAAGACCTTTTAAAACATAGTGCTTAAAACAAGCTTGTGGGTTAACCCTAAGGTTGACTGCCTGGCATCTTTTTAAGAAAATACCTTTTTCTCCATGTACACTTTCAGTTTAAATGCAATAAACACATTCTTAAAATATCTTAATATGTTTTCTAAACACAAGATGTTTTCACTATAGAGGCAGGCTATGTGGAAATTGGTATGAGAAATCCATATTGACACTATAGAACTAGAAGGCAAATAACACTTGGGACTCTCAGAAAATTCACTTAGGGAAAAAGCATGTCCTAGAAATCCTTCTCCCACCCAGAAACATGCAGTTTTGAGATAAGCTTTTCTAGCATTCCAGAACTGTCACTTCAAATGCTAATTCCATTTTTATTTTACTCTTTTACTTGTGCATGTGTTATTTCTAGTTGTTTAGTTACTTCTTCATATTAGGGACAGATAATGCTGACATATAATGTGCTACAACAGATTTTAAATCTCCTTTATTTTACTTTTTTTCCTTTTTTTTTCAGCATCTCCTGTCTGTGTGGCAATGAAACAGCTTCATATAACTCAACAAAGGAGACATTGATTTAGTAAAGTGAGGATGTATCCATCAGCACTAAGTTACAGCTGTTCTTAATGAATTTTAAAATACAAAAGTTATTTTACCTCTTAGATTGTCATATTATGAAATGTTAGTAGTAGTTGTCAAGGCACCAGCTACTACTGAAACATTGTGAGATGTGAAGGCAGCATCAAGCCAGCCCCCTTGCAAAGCTCTGGGATGCCAATCAAAAATGTATTTCCCAAATACACTCCTACTTTTTCTTCCTCACACTACTCACTTGACTGATTTTTTTTTTCTTTTACAAAAGCAATATTTTTGCTGCTGAAGCCACAGTTTATTTCCTGATTGCTCCATTTTTTAAAATAAACCAGAGAAAACATGAGTCATCATCTTTATAAGAAAGTACACATTCAATGCTTGGCAAATTTAAAGGCAAGACTTTGTGAATCGCCATTATTTTTACTGTCACAGTTGGAGCATTTTTGCTTCCAAAAATATAGAAGAGCTATGTTGTCAGACAGCTTGGAGAGAGGCAGGTAATAAATTGCATTGTGCTGCATAAAGGTTTTAAGGGTCTTTTAAAATGTGCTGGATGTAAGTTGCCAGGAGATATATTAATGTTTTTATTTAGCTGTATTTCAGTTTATGTTTGTCTTTACTTCTGTGGTGATGAGGGCATTTGAAACAAATTGGCTGGTCTGTGTGGCACAGTGGTAGCTGGTTATAGTTGTTCTAGCAATTGTCTGATCATTTTTATGAACTGCTGACAGCAAGCAACCTGGTGTGTTAGTGGCATAATATTGATTCTCCATGGAGGGAAAGAGCTCTTTCCATCCAGGCTGATAACTGGTGAGGTTTTATTCCTTCACAACTGAGTCCATAAATGCTACATGGAGATGAGGGAAATTTAGAAAGACCAAGCCAGTAACTCAAGAAAGAGATCTCCAAAGAGCAAGATCCCTGTTAAACCACAAAGCCTTGTTTATAGGTGTTGTACGTCTAAGTACAAGTTTTCACTCCACACAGTGTTTTTAGTACTATGTCATAAGCATACTTAATGCTGTATTGGATATGGAGTTCTTGAAATCCTATTTTCTGATAATAATTTTCCAATAAAAGTTTATTTTGAGCTAAAAGTTCAGGCTGAAAGTCACACTGGGATAGATGAGGTCTAGAAATGCAGGGAGGGATGACTGATTAGACGACAACAAGATCTGGCTAAGAAAACTCCTTAAATATTCCTTTAAGAAAAAAGGAAGAAAAAAAATTAATCCAAACAAAAATGTAATGTAATGAGACTCTGAAGAAATGCACTTTCCAACTTGTTTCTGTAGCGTATAGATTTTATTTTGGTTCCTTTTACCAACCCTATTGCATGACCCAAAGTGTCTGTGTTGCCATGAGGTGTGTTGAGCACTGATTCCTACATAGGGCCAGAGGTAGGGCTTTACACCCCACAGAATTATTCATACCAGGCTTTTCTCGGAGCTCAGGGTCCTCAAGGAACAGGGCAATAGCTGGCCTTCAGCCTAGCCTGGAAAAGGGAATCTTCCTCTCGCTGTCAACTAGTGGCTTTAAAGCCTCTTTATATCCTGAATTCACTGTCAATATACTTTTGTTGTGACTTAGTGACTGAAATAAACTGATTATTCCTCTTTTCCACCAGTATTATGTTTGTGTCATCATGAATTTGGAAATTCCCTTTCAGGTATTTATGTAGCAAAAACCCCAGCACCAATGGACTGTCTTTCTGGATTTTCTTTTCTTAATTGAGTTATCTCAGCTGTGTTGACACAAATTCAGTTTAAGCAACTTTAAAATCGTGCGAGTTCAAAGAAAGCCCACAGAGGATGTAACTGTACTGTTAAGAAGTGTCAGAGCTCCACACAGGCTGTCACCCAGACCCACCTTTCCATTGCTGTTGAGTTGTAAGTTATACTAATTTGTAAAGCAGCATTTGAGTAGAAGAGAATAAATTCATAGGTGTTATGAAAGAAGAGTACAAGGATAAAAAAAAATACAGCATGTTTACTGCCAGCCTCCACCACATCCTTTATCAGCATGATTTGAATCATATCAAGAAAAAAGGAGGTAGAACCTGTGTCAGAATATTAAAAATAAGGAAAGTCCTTTATGCAAAACCACTTGCATGAAGTAAATGTTGTCCCTGTGTCTGATTTCAGGTGAAAACTGGGGAAAAAGCTCCAGGATACTGTCAGGACTTTCATTTGAGGTTTAAAGCCAGAAGCCACGAAGGACCTTTCAGGTCTCTTTGCAGTTTGCATCTGTATTTTGCTGTATTTTAAGTTACGGAGGGTGAAGCCTGTAAAAGTAGAAAAACTGAAATGATTCAGAGAAAAAAATAAAGAAAATTGAACAAGTTTAGTGAAAAAGACTGGATGCATTGGATGTACCTCTCTTGGTTTTTTTCAGTGTCAGATAATGGAACAGATGAAAAATACCTTCTAACAATTGGTAAGCATCAGCATTTTGTTAGAGTTTGGCATTAAAAAAACTCCGACAAACCACGTTTGCAACTGTTGAGAATGCTTAAGTACAAAGCTTTTTTGTCCATCCCTGAGTGTACTGTGCTTTGAATAACTTTGCCTGTTTCTATGTGTGAAAGGGTAAGCTGGGCTTGAATCAAAGTTTTCTTATTTGAAGATCAAGGCTAAAATTCAGTTTCTTTTCACAGAACTAAAAGTGCCATGAAATAAATAAAAATAATTTAAAAAATTCTAGGGCCAACACTTTGCACATTCATGGACTGAATTATTTTATTACAAGCAGGTAGTTATTTGCCAGTAAAGACCCTGCTTTTAGGAGCAATGAGCATTGTTAAAATAAGCAAGAAAAAAAATTATTAGCTCTTCTTTTGCCTTGGCCAAAACAAGGTCACATTTGCAATTTGCAGTGCATGATCTCTCCATTAGCAATCTTGGCAAACGTTTATCAAGTTATTCTGAATAATTTCCTCCAAGTCATGAGTGTGTCACTTGGCCTGTTAATGGACCTGTCCCTACAGTTGACTCTGCTGTTTACCTGTGAATTGTCAGACTTCTTCTTGCTGATTGGTGTCAAAGGAGGAAAAAAAAAAAAAAAGCAGTTTTTAAAATCAAAGCTTTAGTATGGAAGGATATAAAGTGTGAAATCCAGACCCATTGCTTTCATTCTGGCTTTAGTGATCACAGAAACCTGCTGTAGGGCAGGACTAATCTGCCAGAAAATTATTATTGAGCCTTGGTAACTCAGATATATGTGCAGACTTGAAAATGTTGTTCTTTGTGCCAACTCCAGGTCCTACAAGAACCTCACATGGTATCCTCCACCTGGCTCAGAAATATGCTGCATTCCACCGTAAAGTGCAGGAAGTTTGTTAATTCCCAGGCAGCTGTGAACAATTTAATCTCTTTCCAAACAGCCCGGCATCCTATTCCAATTGTGAGTTTCTTGAGTGATGGATAGTTTGAAGAGCTGGTGAGAGATAATAGGGCCTTTCTTTCAACGTCATTCCTATGGATTTGGCCTTGACAGTATCATCTTAATAACAGGGTTGCCAAATCTCATAGCTTTGTGATACTTCGTGGATTTGGAGTTTCCTCCTCCATACGCTGGAAGTGAGGAAATTAGTCTTTGGAAGACAACTTTGAAATGTTGAATTACTGCTCTGTACAACTTGGAAATCAAGTGGACAACCACATTTTTTTAATTTTAGGAAGAAGAAATCCCTGTGATTTTTAAGATATAATTAAGATTTTATTCTGAAGACTGGAACTCCTGGGATTTCCCAGATAAATTCGCTTCTGAGAACTGAGCTAGTAACTTGAATTGGTTTTCTGGAACAAGTCTCTACTGACTTCTTTACTGCACATATGTTCTTTATCAAAAAATAACCATCCAAATCCTACACAAGCCATTTTTGCTACCTCTTTGGCAATATGTTTAGAAGAGTCAAAGGATCACTGAGAACTTATTCAAGAAATTCATATCCAGATTTCTTCGAATTCTCAGAACCAAGAACTTTGTTCTGATTATTAGAAGGTCTCTGCATTCAAAAATTGTTGTATAGGTATTTAAGGCAGCTGTACTTTTAAAACAGGCTTGCACCTGATATGGTTTCCATGGGAGCTGCTTGGTGCTTAGCCATTTGCAAACATGGCTGCTTATTGTAGATAATTAAATTAAAGTTAGTGAACACAGTGTTCTCCTGAACAGCTGACCTTCGGTCTTTCTGGCACACGGTAGAGAGTGAAGAGAAATACATTCTTTCTATGCTTTATGTTTTCTGTACCACAATTTTTTTTTCCTCTAAAACTAGCTAGATGTGACTTTCTGGATACTTTACCAAAATCTCCAGCTGTTTCACTACATTTTCGGCAGTAACACATAGATTGTTCTGCATAACTCTAGATAGAGCATTTAATCAGCTTAGTTCTTCTATTTTCACTGGAATTCCCAAATATTAAAGCTTTTCTTTTGTCCAGCAAGATATACTGAGCTTGGCTTATACTAAAATGTTTAGTAATATTCCCTAAGAACTACTTTTATTCCTTCAGAAAGTAGTGATGTTTAAGTACTTAGGAATCTCAGTCATATGTAAAGTGGAAAGGCAGAATTACAAAAGCTCTGTTTGTGAAGCTAGAGGGATGTATCTGGAAAAATTTGTAATGTTTATTTGGGCCAGCTACTGTATTTGAAAGGAAGTTATAGATTCATTTTGTTAACCCATCGCTTCAAATGAGTTTGTCAGATCTCAAACAGGGAGGGACAGGATTTTGGCTTCTAAATTCCAGTTTGGTCACTAGGGCCTGAGCTAATGAGGGCCAACTAGAGAGAACCTCACATGCTGATGAATAAACTAGAAAAATCCTGATGTCTTACTGAGGACATCCATGGACATGAAATCTGCCTGAACCTGCCTGCCATGCTTCCTGACCTTGATCATATCCAAAATCACACAGGAAAATAATTCTGATGCTCTATCATGACGCATATGGAGGGATGCTCATGGGCTATATAATCATTCTCACTTATTGGGGTTGCTAAAATGTTGTTGTATGGAGGATACAAGCCCAGAGGCTTTTTGTCTACTCAACAGAACAATTTTGACCCTTGCAGCAGCACCTGTTTGCCTGGCACTTAAGCTCTGTGAGGTCCAAGAAGCCTGGTACTATCTTAGGAAGTCATGTTGAGAGTTTCAGCTCTCAGTAGTACCAGTAACACTCACAAAAGCTACAAAGCACCTCCATGTTGGGGAAGTCTGTTGGGTCTTCATGTCTTTGTACTTTCTGGCTACCAACTCTGAGCTTTCATGAAGATTCTCTCTAATGCCATGGACAAATGCCACTACTCCTCTTCTCTGTCCTGCTCAGAGGCCCGAGGGACAGGATGCTGAATTCTGCTTTTGTGCAGGCTCTCAGAAGGACTGTCCCATCCCTATCTAGAGCTGAGTGACTGTTGTTAAAAAAAACAAATATACCTAAAGTTAATAATTTTTAAGTATTTTTTTATATTTTGTAATACCCAAAAGCTTATAGTGTTTTCACTTTTTATCTGCTGCTCAATAGGAATTTTGAAATAAAGAAATAAGAAGAGCTTTCACCCTTGGGAAGCTTCAGAAAAGTAAAGCAACATTTTTCATCAAGCAGCACTGTGATATTTGTATTAGGCAAGTCTCCTCCACATAGTACATCAGTAATAATACACTTTTTCATGGAAGGTGGTAAATATTGGCCCTAGAGTAGTAGTTTCTCAAAGTCCTATGTATAAACGATTATTTTAATAGGCAGTAGACAAGCTATCACTTGCTTATATGAAAGGTTTACCCTTCATTTTAGCCTTGGACAGGGAACCATTCCTCTCAATTTCTTCTGCTTTGCAGACAGGATATGAAACAAACAGGAAATGCTGTGAATGTTCTATGATTTCAGATAAGTTTTTAACCAAAAAACCAAACCAAAGCAAAAAATCACTTAAGCTGAAAACATACTAATGTCAATAAAGAAACAAACAAAAACAGTTAAAAAAACTTTTGACACAAGAGTTTTACACAGTGCTAAAAGAGTGTATCTCTCAAGTATGTGTAAAATGTCACTGAGTCACGAAACAGTACACAGAAATGGGCAGGAATTGTAATGTAATGGCATAACCAGTTAGAAGACACTTGGCTGGATAATGAAGAGGGGACCTCTGTCATGTGGAAATTCCCTTTTACTACAAAGCAGCTATTACCTAATCCTGCAAAGTACTTCAAGAAGCACCCCAAAAGCAAGAAAAGAAAAACTGCTGAATCTAAGACCACTGGTTGCACCTGCTCTTTTGCGTCCAACCACGAAGGCTGTCCTTTTGTTCTGGGCTGACACTGCCTGGGTTGACTGCGTTGAATCTGCCAACAGAGTAAGGCTCAGCAAATAGACTAGGGAAAAGAGAATTCAGTCTCAGCTGTTTGCAGAATCTGAGAGCTTCTGGTGATCCATGCCACTCTGTTTGCACTCACTGTAAAATGTATACACCTTGGGGGAAAATATTAGTAATCTGGGCACAAGAGCTAAAAACTTTCCGGTAGAATAATCTGCATCATATATTTGGCTTACTTTCTTCATGGAAGAGATAGGAAGCTCCCTTGCTCTGTGTAGTCAACCATCATTCAACGTACTACTACATTTTTAAAGGACATTCTCAGTAAACAGCAAGGATGCCAAGACTGCTGCTGTGCCCTAATGATACATGTGAGACCTTAATGTTCCCTTGTTAATACAGAGCTCAGGGTCATGAAGATTTTCTAGGAGAGAGCAGGAACTCTAAAAATCTACCAATACATTAGCAAAAACAGCGACATCAAAGGGAATCCATCCTGGACTCCTGATCATCAGACTGACAAATGATAACTTGCAAAGTCATTCCTCTTGATTAAAGACTTCCCCTTGCCACCCCCCCACCTCAGATTTTTAAAAAGGCCCAAAATCCTAGAAATTCAAACCAAACAGATGGCCCTTTCCTCCACTAGCATCCTGTCTTGCTTCTTTTGAAGCACTGCCACAGCTCTATCAAGCAAGATTTGACACCAGGATGTCAGGGCTGAACTGGGCTAACCAAGCCAAATAAGACAGAATAATAGTGAATGACGTGAAAAGGTGAGAGGCTGGAGTTGGACTATAAAAGAATTCTGAAATTACTCCCACTCAGGTTGTGCTTTCCTCCAGCAATCCCTGTTTGCCCTCTAAGTTTGCTGGCAATTAGTGAAACCTTTACAGACCTAAAGCCATCCTGTTGTCAAACTGTGCGCAATTCATCCTAAACTTTGCTGAGAGGAGCATTTAACAGAGGAAGATGTGGTCTGGCTGCCTGCAGTTTCTTCCCATCAGCAGACCCAGTGGATAGAAAGAATGAGAGCGTTCCTATAGCCCTGATTAATGTATGATCCTTCAGCATATACAGGCATATTCATTAGCTCTAGACCCAAAACAGGTGAATTCTCAGTAGAACAACTAAATTTGAACTCTGCTGTCCTAGTGAAGGGCACTGGTGGACAAGGTTAAAGGCAAGAACACGTTTGACACAGAAAAGGGTGGGAAGAGAGACACAGAAAGGATGCTGTAGAACCAGATCTCCTTCATCCCATAGATGACAAGAGGTGGAATCTGAATCTTCTGCCTCCCAGAAGTGACTTTCTTTTGATGAAGGCAGCAGCAGAAGCAAGCCTCATTTCTAGAGCTCTGGCACAGGTGACATAGAATTGGGCCAGAGCTGATTCGTCCAAGGCAATCTATTGCCCTCAGCAGCTTCTGTGTTGCTAGAGCCTCGGGTCAGCTCTGTTCAAAAGCTCCAGCAACCTTCTATCAAGTCTAACTCCTGGAATCACAGGCAAAGCCTAAGTAAATTTGCTGTGCCCGCAGAGGCAAGAGAGGATTTCTCTCGAAACACTGATAAGGACTCTAGACAGTGGTGCCAAGCAACATATATCTTGCAGTTACCTTTGGCAGACAGGGTTGTTTCACCCCAAAGGTGGCTGAAAGTGAACAAAAAGTCAGATTTTAAGGCAGACCAAGGGTTCTTACAGTTGCCATTTTCACAATCCCCAAAGGGGTACAAAATACACTAGTTATTTTTTGCTCACTCCAATTAAAAGAAACTGTGGATAAATTTATCTTTGATGCCACTCTTTGCAGTCCAGAGTTGAGATGGTAAAACTGGCTGATAAATGTCCTGGGTCCTGTTGTTCTTCTATGAGAAATTACCTAGTTTTTCCCTATTCCTTCTGCCTCACACCCAGGTAATGGAAATGCTGCACATCAGTCCCACCTTGTATAATACTTCCTCTACTCATCCATCCTTCACTGTCTCCAAATTATGTCATGCTTTCTCCCATACCCTCTCCTTCACCACCTGCTCTTTCTTTAGGAATGAGCAGAGTTACGTGCCCAGCTGCCTTAACTGTTTCCTAGATTTCTGTTAGTGGGGATTGGGAAGGTGAAAAACAGGGAAAAGTGGTGCAGAAAATACACTAAGTTGACAAGCAAAGCTACCCTGAACATCTCTTCTACAATCTTCTGCTTTTGCTTTATCTCTTCTCATTTGCAATCCTTTGGAAACCAGCAAGAAAAAAACTGCATGGCTGTCAGCTTCAAAGCAGAAGAGAAAAACCCCTTCCTCTCTGAGTTGTGATTATATCTCAGGATGGATGACTTCCCACGCTTCTAAAGGAGAATCCCTGGCTGCTCCATTGTTCCTATGGGACCACAGAAACAGCTGAACAAACACCGGTAATATCTGTGGGAAAGACAGGGTGATCCTCCTGCTCTTTCTTCAAGTTCCTCCATTTTTTTACAACCCTGCCTGTCTCC
>WEIV01006984.1:53602-72545 GCA_013390005.1 Calyptomena viridis
CACGGTGGCAAACAACTGTGATGCTCTACTCAAGGTGGCACCAAGCTCTGCAGTCCTGCCAGTACTGATCTCACTAGCCATGTGTGGGGGGAATCTCTGTGATTTCAGCCACGTGTTCTTGCTAGTGTTTGGGTAAAACACTGTCCACTCCTTGCTGATCTCAAGTATTCATGACCGCATGATGTTCCAAAACAAAGCATGAAAAAAGAGAGGAAAGCCTGGATTATTTTTTAAACAGTGCATTTGGGAGTATTCATTTAACTTCTGGGTTTGAGTTTTCATATTGCAATAATTTTCAAGTCCTATTCTACCTTCCCCTTCTCCTACTGCTCTATTCATTTATCCTCCACCAAAAGCATAAAGGCTAGGAATGATTGCTTTTCCTTTTGAAATCCAGGAATCTCTTCATTCCTGGTTAAGAGGCACTGGGAAACATACTGGGAGGTGAGGGAAGAGGCTTGGCAACCCAAAAAAGAATGCAATAAACTAGTAATTTCCTTTCCAAGCATTAAACTCCACACCCTAGAGTTGGTGGTCTTTATGACAGCCCGGTCAAACAGAAAAAGACACAGACAAGCAGAGGAGAAAGGTCCTATGTTTCCAAACTGATGCCTGGAGAAGGTGCCAAATGATAGCATTTTGTTCATTTGCCGCAAACTAGGTTAGTTTTGAGCTTGAAGGGGAGAGAATAGAAGGCTTTTAAGTACTGCTTCTGGGTCTGGCATCAACACTTCTGTTGCCATAATGAGTCAGACATCAGAGGCAATACACACGAAAGGATGCAGGCCAATGCCTAGGCAAACAGAAGTGGGAAAGGAGGACTGAAAAATAACTGCACGTGGCAGGGAAGAAGGACTCTCTCCTCACAAATGTTTTGAAATTATAACCTCAATTTCCTGCATTTTAGCAAATAAAGTCACTTCAAAATAAAACAAACCAACCAACCAAACAAAAAACTCAACCCCTCTAAAATTCTGGGCAAAGTTAATTTGCTAGAGGCAGAGTTTGTTCTGTTAATTGCCATTTGCCATGTACCAAAGCCACAGTCCCCAAATGCTCTTGCACATTTCCCATCAGGCAAGCACACACATGATTAAGAACATTTGAGCAGTCATCCTTAGAACTGTGAAAAACATAAATCCTTAAATGAAGAGAAATCAGTCTTCTGAGCCATAGAAACCACGGCCTCAGATGCTCCTTCCTCTTGTCATTTACTAGAGCTCCTGAAGGGCTGTGGGACAACTAGGGGTACATAACTGGCTCTGGGGACAGAATATGCTATGGAAAGTGCATTGATGGAAAACGTTTCAAACTGATTTGCACCCTTTCTTGGGGGCTCCACTGGGAACTCAGAGCAGTCCAGAGACACACAATTTGGCACTTCTCAGCTACCTCAGCTCCCTGATTTGCTATCTTCTGCCTCCCAGTTCCACTGTCTTCCTCCTATTTATTTTCAGAACTTCTCCTCTGCCCTCTCTTTCAGCTGGTATCATCACGACCTGGAAAACTGATATACATTGCCTGGAGCTCTTCTTTACCTTCCCTTGTTCTCTCCAACACTTTATCAGACATGTCACCAAGAAAATATTTTCTACAAGAAGTTACAGTGATCTGCTAATCAACTAGTACAAAATTATCAACTACAGAACTCTTAAAGACCTCTCAGGTCCTTTCCTGTCATTTATTACTAGGCTTCTTTTACTATATCGGGGCTTGTCTACCCTTGGTGGCTTTACTAATGTGACTGAATTATGGAAAAATTTTCATTTTATTTTGATCAACAACCATACTGATAGAATCTCATCACTGTTAGCACAGTTGCATTGCTGTGAAGATGACCTACCTGAGCCATCTCTCTGATGCAAAGTCCAGCACTCGACTACAGCGCAGCTACAAGTGGGCATCACCTCTTTGGTCTTGGTTAGATCATGGAAATTGCCTTCCATCTTAGGAGTTAAGAGCAACATGCTGCAAACTTTTGTCTTACAAAATTGTGCACAAAACCCCCTTTAGTTAAGCACACAATTCAATAGTCATGTATAACCATCTCTGGTACCTCCATTTCTACAGTGTTAGACAGTGTTGATGTGATTCAAGCCAAAATGGTGAGGTCACTGCTCCAACAGGAACATAGTAATGAGGTCCAATATCCACAAAGAACTTGCAATCACATGTTATTATTCTGGAGTCAGTTAATGATTAACATGGATTAACTCCTTGTGCCTTATGGACACAGTATCAGGATTTATAAAAAATGCAGGGATACACAGATATACTGAAGGGATTTTGAGACAGATTATATTCTTTAAGATTACATAGTGGCAAAAAACAAAGATGTTGCCTAATATTAAAAATGAGTATAATTCCTGACTTTGCTGCCAGGAACCAGCCATCATTTAACATGTAATGCAGTGGTATTTCAGGCCATGCCTGTCTTGTGTGATCCCAGGCATGTGCTGAAAATAAAGAGAACGTGATAAAGCAGCAGAACATGATTAAGCTGTGATCTGAAGATGAATCCTGACTCTCTTATGCTGTTGAGAGTTTGTGGGCACCAAAGAGAATATGGTAAATTTGCTCATCAAATTAATGGTGTGACATTAATAGAAGTCACCCAACACTGGAGTCTTCTATACATCTACAATAAAACAATTTCCCCACTAATTAGATTAAAGCCAGCATGGCTATACTGCTTCTCCTACTGCCACATTTTCTTTTGCACTTAATGATCTAATCACATTCTCCTTTTTCTACAGGGCCTTTGCCTCATTCAGTGCCCAGGATGGATGCGACTCATTGAATAGGCATCTGTAGTCTGACAGTGTGTCTGCAGATTTGCCTGGAGCTGAAGATACATCCTTCGATTATATCCCTGGCTCTGCCACAAAGTTCCTATGTTAGGATTCTGGACTAGTCACTTAAACTAAACAAAATGGGCACCAAGACCCTCTTTTTTGTGCTGTGGGCACCTGACTATAATCACTTGAGATCTCATTTGTGAAAGAGCTGAGAGCTCATTTCATGCAACTGGGGCAGAATGCTCAAAAAATCCTAAATACTTTAAAAAAGATAGACACTCAGCAGTTCAAACTTAAAATTAGTAAGACAGTTACATCCATGATTGCTGTGGACTTCCTTTCCTGTATGCGAAATACTTCTTTCAGCATAGGGACAATGTGACAGTTATAAATCTGCATCTGGGAAAAGGTATTTTTGAGGTTTCAAATCTCCATTAGGACAAAAGGAAAACAGTTCTCAGCTCTGAGGGAAGGACCTGTCATATAGCTTCCAGGTGTTCAGGCTTTCCTACGTAATTGCTCAAATCAGCAGACTTTTGGTATTTATAGGTCATTTGTACATTCAGTTTAACTGAGAAACCCTTCCCCTTCAGGATTTAATCAAAACTGAAAAATTCCACCAAAAAGCTTCAGTTATGACAGAACTTTTCTTGTCAGACAACTGTTTTGTACACATTTCCTGTCTGAACTGCTGAGACTATGGCAGGACTCTCTGGGACGAGCGTGCCAGTCCTACTGCACAAGTTTGTGTTTCCAAAGGTTATTGCTCTGGGTGAAGTCAAACCAGGCTTGCAAAGGCATGTCTGAAGTCAAACTGAACTCTTCTATACTAACTATGGGTGCTCCACAGTTCCAGGGGAACTTGTCTGGCTCAGGTCATTGTGCCATGCTACAGACACAGAGGGTGAACAACTTCCTTGGTAAGTCCAGTAACTCTGGGCTACCTGTCTATCCAACATGCAAGGCCTTCAGGTTTGCTCAGAAGGGTACACTGCTTCAGACCCAAAGTAGTCAACGTGTACAATGTTATATAAACCATTTGAATGAAGCTGCCATCTAGGTAAATGTCAAAGCTTTACACCTTCTTCTCATGTATTCATCCTGGTCCATGCTACATCTGAATCTCTTCATTTCTCAGGAATAGGCAATCTCTCACAAGAGAGATCACTTATCCTTCAAGACCAATGTCTAAGTATGTCAAGGAGCACTTTAAGTGGCCCTATTCATTAGGCACTACAAAAGCAGGTATATTCAAAACTGTTTCAAGGAGAGGAGACACTCATCCCTCTTGGACTCCAGCCAGGTATTTCTATATCCTTTTTCTGCAAATCTTCCCACCCTTGGAAGGCAACAAAATTTAGGCAAGACTATTAAAAGAGATGGAAAGGTTTCAGGAGGCTGCGGCAGCAACTACAGGCTTTGCTGTCCGGTTCTGTGCACTTCACGTCTAACAGGGATCAATGCAATCTGGCATTTAAATAATGTTACCGTGGGAGCGGTTCTTTTCTGCAGCAAGCTACAGTTTCTTGTGCAGTGTCAAATTTGGTATCATTTTGACATCTGGTCTACAGCACCCATCCATCTGTTGTAACTGAGTAGGTGTTGGGTGGAGTTGGCAGGAAAGGCTTAAGTGTTTGTTTTCATCCTGTAGAGGAACGGCAGAGTCAGCTCAGTAATCAATTAAATACTCATCTTTAAAAAAAAATGTGTGCTAATATTCTAAAGAAATGGTGAATAAGGCAGTTGGTGCTTCTCACTGCTGAAATTTGGAGACTTTGTTCCCATTTCTGCTTAGTTCCATTTGTTTTAGGATGCCTTCCTCATTGGGCTGGCATTCCAGTTTCTATTCTTGACTCAGCCAATTGCCTCCTGGCTGAATTTGGATAGGTCACTCCATCTTTTGTGCAGCAGTTTCCCTCTCTGTAAAATGTATCCAAAGCAAAGCAACTCTGGGTTTTTTTTATGAACTTTGAAATTTGCTGATAAAAGATGCAATGGGAAAGGTGGCCATTATCATTACTATCATTATATTGATTTATGGTTATTCTATTCAAATAATCATGGTTTAAAATTAACTCTTGGTGTCATCTGCTCCTAGAGAAAAAGAGGTTCTGAGCACAGTTGAAACACATCCACAACTTTGATGGCTGACTCTCTAGTTTTTGGAAACTTGTTTCTCCCATTTCACTCAGAATAGAGCACAAAAACACTTCTCCCTGTTTAACTGCCCAGCCATAACCTTCCCACCATTCACAAATGCATGGTGTACCAAGCAACCGTTTCCTTCCCCGTGAGTGACTAGGGAATGCTCCACCTGCTTGGTTTTAACTTCTGGACAGACCATTTCTTTGCCTTAAGGATAGTGACTCCTGTTGTTCTGTTTGCCAGTCTACTGGGATGTAGTTGTGCTTTCTATTTAGTAATCAGTTTTACTTCTCTGTGATCAGTTTATGGATTGAAGAAGTTATTGATAGCACTTATTAATGCCTTCAGCAGAACATCTATTTGCAAATGTAAGGAAACGGGAGGAACTCACTATGGACAACTAAATATAGCCATTTTTGTCCAGTTCGTCTAATCCTGGGAGGTTCTGACTACCTCTCCAAAACTCTGGCACAGCGAGGGATGCTCGGAGCAGCTTGCAGATTGCTATTTTGTGACTGGCAGACATGAATGCCGAATTCATTAATACCCAGAATATATTTAAAGATGTGCACCGAGCTATAGATATTACACAGTCTGCTCTTGTGAACAGAAAACTGTGATGTGGCTTTTCTTTTTCCTCCCTTCCCCTTCTCATGTGCACACAGCAAGAGGTATCACCCTAGGAGTCTCTGTAAAAGCATTTGTGGACAGTTCACCAGATACTGAATTCTTCATATTTTCTGGTGGCCTCTGTAAGGCCTGGCATCTCTGCACTCTGACAGGTTAGCAATTATCAGTCCTGTTACACAAAAACAGAAGTCAAATCCTGAGCTTTCAAATGCAGTTTCTTATAACATACTCTGTAAGAGCAAGAACAGAAGCATCCACTGGGGATACTGATCAAAAAGGGCAAAATGTGACCTTCTTTTTGTTTGTTTGTTTGTTTGTTTGTTTGTGGGGTTTTTGTTTGTTTGGTTTGGTTTTTTGTTTTGTTTTGTTCTAGACAAGTAACAAAAAAATTCAGTATTGGCAATATGACCCTGAAGCCACCTATCATTTTACCTATAATGTCACTCTTTACCACCAGGGAAAGGTGAAGGAATTAAATTGATTTTATTTGTCAATCAGGTTAGGCAGAGAGGTTTCATATTATTATTTCTTAGCTTACAAACTAAAGCATGTACTGCATGTTGGAACAAAATTCATCTTCCATTTCTCCACTGTGATTTGTGTCATAATAAACTTTTAGCTTCTTCTCTAAATTATTTCCCTCTCTGTAATTTCCTCTGATGACTCTTGGACCCTGAAGTGCCACTAGCTGCAAAATTACACATAGGAGTATTTTGAACTCCAGTCATTCACAAGAAATTCATAATCCTGACATCCCACAAATATTGTATTTGCTGTGAGATGAAAGGAACTTATTCTCTGCTCTAATCATTTCTATAATCTATTCATTTCTATAAACTAGGATTTCTCCTTATTCAAGTACCTCTCAATTTCTTTCTTGCCCACTCCAGGACCAATAAAATTTTAAATAACTCATACCAAACTGAGCACTTTTTTTAGCAGAACATGATTACTGCAGGAGTAAGGGAAGGAAAATATGCAAGAGCAGTGAAAGGAACCTTTGGATTACAAAATTTAGTTGTTTTTATAGACAAAAAATAGGAAGGGTCCAGTACAGTTCTCTTTAAAAGTGGATCACAGATTTGTTGTAAATCATTAAGTACTTCTCTTCTGTCTCTTTCCCAGGGACCAGCCCAGATGAACCTTACTGTGCCAGCCCATGCTGAGATGAATGATATTTGCTTTCATTTATAGAATCATCAAATCAGAGACTAGTTTGCATTGGAAGGGGCCATTGAAGGTCATCTAGTTTATCCTGCATAAGAGAGTTTCAATTTAGTATCAAACTATAATTCCTCTTATCAGCTTTAGACTTTCTGGCTTTATGTTTCTGTTTGTATTTCTGATCTTTGTGAGATCATTGCCCTGGTTGGTTCAATTCTCAAAGGTAGGAAAATATACATGGAAATAGGCAGGAGTGATGCTGCAGCCAGTTCTAGGCAAAAATTTAGAAAAGCCGAGTCTTTCAGGAATAACACCAGTTTCTTTTTTACAAAATAACACTGCTACACAAAATATGTCCTAATATTATGGAAGAGTAAAATGGAAGATATAATTTCTTTTCTCACCTGTATCTGTTATATTACTTACCTTTATCATATTCTCAGTCCTCTCTCTAAACAAACCAGCTCTTTTGGTGCATTTTGGGTCCCTTCTGTGTTCACTCTAATTTTTGTTCAACGGGGTGACCAGAACAGTTCACTATTCAGGTCAGAGTCTGTCTCCTTGCAGGTCAGGCTTTGTACCCTCCCTGGTCCTGGGCAGCATTCCAGCACAGGGTGAGGAGCCTGGCTGTGCTATCACTACCCTCCAGGTCCTGGAGCTGCCTGGAGCCTCTGCAGCTCTACCTTCTGACAACTGAGCATCACAGCCTGCCCCTTCCACTGCTGCTCTGCTCTTATGTGACCAAGGGCTAGATAATTTTCACAATGTTGTTACCTCTATATGTTCCAACTTATTGTTCTGACAATTCATGGAAGTATTCTACTGCCTTCCTTGCCAACCTTTCACTCTTCACTCCTGCAACACTTGCTTTCTTTCGTGAAACAGATGCTAGGGCAGAATTTTGCATCTCACCTAATGACTACATCTTCTGAGAAAAGTTATCAAAGACTTTCTGAGATTTCCTTTAAAATATATATTAAAAAGTTCTGCATAACCCATGGCTTCATTGAGATCCTCAAGATTTTTTTAGGAAGTTAAAAAAGGAATGCTTCATTGTTACTGGACCAGTCATGCTTAGCATTAAGCAGATTTTATAACTTTCTAACTTATATTTCAACCTTTCTTTCTTTTTCATTTGGCTCAGATGATCTTGATTTTAAAGTAAGATATGTGCTGTGTTCTAGTGATTTGGTACAGCAGAATAGTCTATTTTTAAGGTTAACTTGCATGATTTTGTTAACGGCTACCAGCATTGATTGATGGCATCTGCTCTTGGAGGTTTGTTATTTTAGCATGTCAATCATGCAGTTTCTGTTCTGATACCTCAATGTTTGACAGGCATCCATCTATAGTAGTTACATAAAACATGTAGAGAGTGAATGTATTTTCAATCAGTTAAGACTGATGGGAGGATATAATACAGTTTTTATAATTGTATCTTGTCATTTTTAACTGCCCCTTTCATCCAGAAAATCCACTAGTTCTCTTTCAGATATTTAAATTTCTCATTTGTTTGTAGAAATGTGTTTCTTTGTGTTTGGAATTTCCTCTGAGTTCTCCTGTTTCCCATCTTTCACTTTCTCTTGCCAGTTTGTGTTCCTTTCTTTTGGGTTAGACAGGGCTACATTTCCTTTTCCTGAAGGTTACCTGTTTGGTTCATCATACTGTGTTTGTTTTTCCTTGCCTTCCTGCTTCCTTTTTGGTTTCAGGGTATGCATACCTCCTGTGATACAATTATGGTATGCTTAAGTAGTTCCATGTTGAGAGCAAGGATTGTAATGCCTTCACTTCTGATTCCTTTCGTTCACTGTACCTCTTTCCAACCCTTTCCTCCCTCCAAATCCAATAAATTTAAAGGATTATATTTTAATTGCAGTGCAGTTTAATTGTTATCTTGTTATTAGATTTCTATCTCCAGCCTAGAAGGCTTTATATAATGTTTTGTGTTTCTTGTGTTTCACTGGGAAGGGGGAGTATTTGTATTAGCTGCTTTATCTAGGACTGGCCCAGACTCAAGTCTCTACACTTTTAGAAACTGCATGAGATGCAGTTGTGACACAAACAAGTGGCAAATGCAATTTCAAACAAAGGTCCTGCCAAGGCATTTTGAAGGGAAATTACAAGGTCAGGTTGGTCAGACCATTTGATGCTGGAGCATGCTTCAATAAGTTCAAGCACACTAGCAGGGTTTTGGGAAAAAAACTGGTGGTCGCTAGAAAGGGAGAAGTTGCTTTGCTTTTCTTACACCATGATGCTGTTTAACCACATTTCCTAAAAAAGAAACTGGGAAAAGGGTAAGAAGAATTCTGGTTTAAGACCAAGAGACACACATGCTTTGTTTTAGCATCTCGCTGCCATGGTAGGACAAACTGTTTTAATCAGTTTCAAAAACCATGCACAGCTCTGGAACCTAGAGGAAAAATTGAGACTTTTAAAGGAAAATGCCCAGGGCACTGAGACGGGGGGAAATGAGAGGATCAGGGAGGAAAGAAGCGACATTTTGCCTTCTGGTCACACAATGAAAGGAGGACTACGATTTGTACAGAAAGTAAAAATTAGGAAAGGGTCAGGCAAGGCTCTCAATATGAACAAATGGTTTGCATATTGAGGCTGGCCATGAACGACACCAAATCCACACAGGTCCAGCTCAGAGTGGGGGACCTGGGAGTGCATCAAACTTGGATGCCTGATCCAGTCCCATCTCACTTCTACTTTGGCCAAGAATGTGCTTCCCTTCCCTGCAAGCTGGCATGGCAGCCATGTGGGAGCTGTGAACCCTTCAAGTCACATCCCCAGTTTGGACGTCTCAGGAGCACAGGAGGCTTGAGCATCACTGCACACAGCAGACATCACTTCAGAAAGAGGGTCATTGACCTCAGCATGGTGGTATGGGGCCTATTGGGCTGTGACTACCTGAAGCCAATGGAAAAAGTGTCCTTCCTGATGTAAGTGCAGGAGTGACATATCTAAAGAAGAAGCAATCTCCATTTTTATATTAAATTCTCTGTGGCTGTGACAGTAGGGCAACATTACATACAGCTTTAAAAGGAGGTGTGTAAAAGAGAATAATAGCACAACATACTATTTAGGGCACAAAAAATGAAAAAAAATTTTTTTTTTGAAACTGACCCTGGTAAGCCTGTTTAAAAGAGCTTGAAACTATCTGAATTACACGAGGAAAAAAAAAAGAAAGAAAAAACATGCCCACAAGGGCTGAAAAATCACTTTCACTAATAGATGGCT
Source organism: Calyptomena viridis (assembly GCA_013390005.1). NCBI lineage: Eukaryota > Metazoa > Chordata > Aves > Passeriformes > Eurylaimidae > Calyptomena > Calyptomena viridis. The sequence continues at coordinate 63,583 of WEIV01006984.1, forward strand.
TTTAACTTTACATCAGAAAATGTTTGGCAGGCATAATTTCAAAGTGTTAGGAAAATGTGTGTGATGACTGATTGGGTGAAAGAGCAAATGTAGTCCACAGCGAGATTTATCAAATGTTCACATAAGCAATCAGAATCTGGCAGGGCCAGCCACCCGTGGAGAGGGGCAAAGAGGATCGCAGCTCTAAACGTTGAAAATTTAATGAAGCCCACTGATTTCTCACAGGAAATTTTTCTTTGAGCATGTTCATGTGTCATGAGAACGTTAGTGAGCAGAGGTTCTGACAAAATGCCAGCTATAAGGCATAAGGGAAACAAAACACTCTGAGCCCCATGAAAGGCCAAACCACCCTTTTCCTTTTTTAAAGCTGCAAAGATTCTTGATGTCCTAACACCCCTGAGCATCCTTATCTGTTATCCTTAACCACACAACCAAGACTATTGACCTGACTGGGGTTATCAGGACAGTCTTCCAGGACTGGCCCGTTTTCAAAGAGACCAGAAGAGCACCGAACTTCCTGGGGCAGGAATATGTGCAGAGGCTTGAGCTCACCAGTGAAAAGAGCAGGCAGTGCCATTTGGGGAATTCATGAGAGCAGTAGCCGACACTGCTTACAAAAGGAAAGACGGACATCAAGGCAAAAAAAGGAGCCACGGGGCTAGGGGGATAACAAGCAAACAAAAAAAAAAAAAAAAGGCAGTTTAAACAAGAATGTAGTTTTCCTTCTTATTGTGCTACAAATATCTAAGCAGCTTGGTTTTGCTGTTCTGCTGGAGTAGCATCCTATCGAAGTTTATTCTTCCAGCACCTTTTGTGGCACAAGGAGTTTTAAAAAAGAAGGTTTTATAGTTCAGACACCTCAAAGGCCTCTTGTCCCAGTGCTTGACACACGACTGTTGACATTTGGAGCGTGGGGCCACGACAACAGTGTATATGCAGCCAGAGTGCTGCAGGCTCCTGTGTGCCAGAAACTGAGACACCAAATGACACACCCAGGCAGTAGGTGCCCCAGACTTGACGCAGGCTTTTGGAGAGTGATAGAGGTGCTAGAAATATGTAACAGCCAGGCCTAACTGGAAACGTCAGAGGAAGGAACCAGATGGGCGAGTCTTATGTTCCTTGTAAGAGTCTTAACAGGTTGTGGATAATTAGTATGTTTAGACTGGAGACAAGCCAGCAATACCTTAGTATTCCCACATGTGGGAAGTATGAGAGGGAGTAAGGGGTACCCAGCATCTTGCAGGAACAGGCTGTGTCCTACACGTAAAAAGTCAGAATGTGATCCTGTTTTTCACTTTCATCAGGACTGTGCTGACTTCCCAAGTCCCCAAAGATGCATGAAAGTTATATGTCTGTTTGGCCCAAATTGTTTTTAACTCATACTTTCCATATGAAGTTCACCCTAAAACAACAACTTCATTGAATTTGTTTGGAACTTAATATCAGAGGAGTGTAACAAATAGAAAACAGTCAAGCACCTGTTTGGGAGAAGTTACAAATTTCAACACACATGCAGCTGCCTTGTGGAAAACAATCAAAACTACTACATTTAATATGCATGTGCATCTATAATAATTTCCATCCAGACATGGAGAAACACTTAACATATTTTGCTTGAGATTTCCCCATACCATTTTCTGGGACTAAAAGGGAAACTGCGGATCTCTGCAGTCAAGTCATTAGCACAAGGTTATAGGGCAGGAGATGGAAGCAGAAATTTCAAGTCTCAGTGATGTACTTTAACCACAAGACCATCCTTCGGTCTCTTTCAGGCTGATGACTTTGGAACTACTTTAAAAGGTCCAGTGAGACACAATGATGGGAGTGATAGACAACTACACTAGGTAGCCAGAAGCAACAAAAATTATTAGAGACATGTGGGGGTATTTCTAAACAAAAAGATTAAGACCAGAACTATTTCATTTAGAAAGAAAACCAGTAAAAGATGATAGAATTGAGGTATATAAAATAATGAATGGTGTGAAGGAGAAATCAGATGCCCTTCATAAAACAAGAGGGCACCTAATGGAATTTAAAAAGGCATTAGCTTATAAATGGATAAGAATATCACTCTCCGGCTTATCTCTCAGCAACCTGTAGAGCCCTCAGTTGCAGGACATTGACATAAATACTTCAAGAACATTAAGGAAAAAAAGGAAAGACTGGATATAGCTAGTAACAAACACAGATTTTTGAGCTAAAGAAAATACTTCTTCAAAGCTACAGTTTTCCCCTGAAAGAGTTACCTTTCTCTGTAAGAAAGAGATGACATTTTTATTCCAAATCAAGTCTCACCTGCTCACATGCAGAAAGCCCGGAAAAAACTGCAACTGCTTTCTTGTATGTCACCAAAACAGGAATACTCCTGCCTACACATTTTTCTGGAAGACTCTTCCTTGGAACAGCATTAACAACCTCAAAAATTCAGTTTTCTGATAATAGCAAAAATCATGTCCTCATTTTGCCTCTAGGAATCCTGTACTGTCTTTTTACCAGAAGCCACTGTAAGGAAAAACTGGAGGATATGGAAAGTTGGCACTGTCTCATATTGTCCCTCAGCTCATATCTGTAGCCACCTCGAACTCCATCATCTGTAGCCACCTGTCCCTCCCTTTCCCTCTTTCTCCAGAGCCAAGCTGCAGATCCATATAAGATTCCACCTTGATCTCATTAATGACCATCTCTTGGACGTCTAAGGCAAACCTATTGGCCTTTTGTTTGTCTACACTGAATGGAGCCCTAATTGCCCAGCTCTTCCTCTGGATTACTCCATTAGACTTTCACCAGTCTTTAAAGCTCTCCCTAACGTCCTCGAATCTCCGAGCTCCCTTTGATAACCAGGCTGTAAATTGTCCTCTGTCAATCTGGTGGGCTCTTTTCTCATTTTCTCCTGTAATGGTATTTATGCTTCCACCCACAGCCACCAGCTGGTACAGCTGCCTGGACATCACCATAGGCTCCCTCTCATACAGATGTTAAGCCTGTCAAACTCCTTTCCTGCCATACCACTTAGAGCACAACAGGCTGCTATAGACAAACGGTGTTAAATTTGCCTGTTACCGCCAAGCCAGGAATGCCTGTTTACTCTGTGTGAGTGGTCCTTAGCGCATGGATTATCTCTCTTCAGTGTTTAGAAAGCTTTGGTGTAATGGGCTACAGAAATGATAACGATCTCTGAATTATTCAGCACTGGTCCCCTGTGGATGGACCATTAATCTCTCTTAGGGCAACTTAACTAAACCTCTGGGTGAATCTTGGGTTATGTAGAAAGCGGTACAACTTGGAGAGACTGGCACTCGTATTTTAGCTAGAGACCCCCATTTCATTCCCTTCCCTAGGTTCTGGAGATCAGGGCACTCTTCCGTCCTGCCCTTAACAGCTCTGTGATCATGCTCATGGACCTGTACTCCCTTTGTAAGCTATGATGCCGAAGACAAGTTCAGTTCACAGAGGGAAATAAAGATGTTTTAAAGGCAAAGTGGTCTCATGAAATAAACTTTGAGCTACTTTGGCAGCCCCTGGATACTTCGGTTTCCAACAGTTATTTGGAGTTATTCTGAACATCTGCCATTCCTCTCCTCTCTTACCCCTGCTCCCCTGGCAACACAATAGCAGGAGCTATTATTAATGACTTATTGAATACCTGCAGTGCTCTGCTGCAGCAAGAGAGATGATCCTGACCCACCAGGATTTATAAGATGGGCATACAAGCAAACTAATGTGCAGTAAGTTGGCTGGGTGACTGGATGATGGAGAGGATGTTTTTAAGTCAACTTTTGTAAGGTGAGGAAAAGAGAAAAGGGCTCTTTGCTCATGTTTCTTTACTAAATCTCTCCTCTCCTTCCTGTAGAGTGTGTTGAAAATAAAGTGAATACCACCAAAATCATAGGGAAATGATATGCATTAAAGGTCTAACTTTGAAAAAAATTGAGAACTATATAGAGAGAAATAGTTTTGCAGCTATTGGATATTATGCAGCTATTTGGAACCAAGAAGAAATTAAGTATCCTATCTAAAGAGCAAATCACAAATTCCTCCCACTGACAAAACACTCATACAGTTTTGCAAAATTTTCATATAGTCTTTTTCAAACTTCTGTCTAATAAACACTCAAAATAAATAGTGGGTTTCAGGTATGGAAATCGCTTCTTGACCAATTTATTTATATATTTTAAAATGTGTATTTTCTTTGAAAAAGGTAAACCTTTTCTCCATTGACAGAACTGCTGATGAAAAAACCAGTGAAACATAGCTTATTGGTCACAGCTTATGCCACTGAGGTACTGGCAGTGCTTTTTTTGTAAATATTCCCCAAGTAGCCCAGGTTTTAAAGACATGTGCAAAGCACAGTACTACCAAATTTAAGGTCTCACTTTCAATGCTGAATCTTCTAGACAATGTATCCAAAAGTGTTTTTGGAAACGTTGCCTAAACAGGCCAGTTTATATCCATGTTTATTGTCATTTAGCTTGAAAAGCTACTTCTCTCTGGGATTCACTACCCATGTGTCTTTACAAGGAATAGTCATATCATTTTCCAGACTACACATTGCTAAGAAGGACATTCAGGCCTCTTCTAATCTCCTTTCAAAAGGCAGACCCTCCATTCCACAATTGTCTTTCTAGCTGCAGTTCCAGCTCAAGATCACCTCTCACAAAGATGAATGCTCTGAGATGCTTAAGTTTCACCTATGCCTCACACAGCAGTATTAACATTCCCTCATTTCTGCTGGAGATACCTTGCCTGAGACAACCTTCCATCATTTCTGCCTGACCAAAACATGACGTGGCTTCACAGTTCTTCCATGAGAACTAAAAGTTGACAGGTGAGGTCTGGCAGCAGTAGAAGACAGTTTTGCTCCCACACCAGCTGCCTGCTTGATTGAAGCAACCACAAGGTCAGAAGTGGAGTGCACACACTTGAGCCTACGTACTACAGTTACAGCCCTGCATGTTAGCTGTCCTAAAAATTATCCTGAATTACATCAGTGAAAATAAGGGATAACCCATACATGCCTATACTGAACCTGAGGTTTGAGGCAGAACGGAGTCATAAATGCTGGCTGAGCAGGAACAACCACAGCTGTAAAGGCCTCGTTTGAGAATGAGAAGCAGAAATAGCCATTAACCCGTGTGAGACTACTCTCTATCCCCTTGGAGCAACCCTACTGTGCAGTGTTACTTTTTGTTTTGTTTTGTTTTTCTTAAGGCTCTTCTTTATTCATGAGAACTGGACAAGGAAGACCAGGTGAGTAAAAGCCACTAAATAATTTGTCAGGATGAGTTGTCCTTTGCCCCAACAAGCACTCCTAAGGTTTCTATCCCTTACCCTTAGACTTCGGCTATATACAAACCACCTGCAAAGCCACGTTTGCGCTAACCTGAAACCACATCAAACCGTAACTTCCATCGCCACTGGGGGCAGGCAACCAGATGAGGAATTATCAGGAAAAGGTTATCAGGTGAGCCATTCATTTCATAAACATGGGCTTACAACAACTGAACGTTCTACAGCATCAGCCTTCGTTCAGTTGGATATGGGATGTTGTTTATTTGATTTCTGGATTAAAAGCATGATTTAAATACACATTAGAGAACCAAGGATTATTAAAGCTACAAAATACATCATCAATGTGGAATGCATTAATGGTTTTCACATACGGTAAGATTTTTCTTTTTAAGGTGTTATCAGATAGGAAGATAGTAGCTACACCCTTCTCCCACCTATAGACATTCTCTAAACATATATATTCAACTTAATTTACCAGAGAAGTAGAGAAAGAAGAGATATGTCTGCCTGCACAAGTAGTAAAGGTGGACAAAATAAAAATGAAGATGTACATTTTGTATTCGTCTCCTAATATTAAAATTCTTTCTTAAAAAAACACCAACCAACCAACCAAAAAAAAAAAAAAAAAAAAAGGAGAAAATTTATTCTGTGGCAAATGTAATAACTGTAAAAAAAAAAAATCTGTACTTTATCACAGAAAGGCAAATTAATTCTTTGTGAAACAATACAGAAGTCAATGGCACTATACCAGACAGGAATTTTATCCAGGCTGTAAAAAGAAAACGTAAGTGCAACACAGACCAAGAGAAAAGATTCCATTTAGAGTAAGAATTCTGTTTCTGTCAGAAAGGAAAACTAACTAACTAAATTTATTTCCTGGAAGGAGATCCAACTTGGCTCTGCTGCAACAGTGCAAAAGGATCCAAAATAAGTAACAGCAGGCACCTCTGTTAAAATTTGCTTCTGACAGACATTATTTTTCCTCTGGTACCAGAGAAGAGTTGAACATATATTGGAAGCGAGGCACCGTAGTTTACTGCACAGAACACCTGAAAAGGGGCTAAAGCTCTGGCATTTAAAACTCTGCTCAGCCAGGGAGTCAGTACATGGTCTTAAACAAACCACACGCACTCTGTGGGGCTAATTCCCACCTAAATGCTTTCTATTTCAGACATATGAGCTCAAATTGGAGGGGGGGAGGAGGTGGAATAGTCTTAATGACACACATGTTCTATGTCTGTTTCCCCACACATTGAGATGTGAGGTCAGACCCTCACTGAAGGGATGTTAGCAACACTGGGGAACTGTCAGCTCCCTGAAGTACCAGTATCTTACTAAATCCAGCTGATGACTACTTACACAAAAGCAGGAATTTTATATTATGCTGTGGTAGTGGTAGTTTGTATATACCAGCACACATTAGTAAATGAAGAGTAAAGCACCACAGTCACAATCTGTGCATCTCTGTCTGTTTTATGGTATCCCAAAAATGTTTCTAAAGTAGTTGGAATACAGAAAGCAGAAATTATCATTTCTTCCCAGCTGGTGTCATGTGAAATGCTATCTGACTGTGACTGGCAGATTCGGTAGTTTGTTAATTGTGAGAGACCCCACTTTGAATCATGTACAAACATTTGTTACGATCAGTGAATATTTCCTTTCATATCACATTTTTTCCATACATAAACTTAGCATAATCCAATAAAAAGCCTATGTGAGCAAGTCTTCTCCATGCAGCCTTTTCTCTACACAGGGAAAAGCCTGGCTTTTTTTGTATACGATGTTCATGTAATTTTTAATTTCTGCCTGAGTGAGATCTGCAATGAATGGAAGTTTTCCTTATGCAAAATCATTTGTTCTCAGGGTGTTCCAACATAAACTGAAGGTTTCATTCAGAGACATCTAGTAAGATGCATTTCTCAGAAACAAGTAACAAGGGACTAGACATGAGGAAATCATTCATTAAAAAAAAACCCAACCTAACAAGAACTATGCTGATGTGACAAATAAAATTTTAATGCAGGAAAAAAAAAAGAATAATCGAAAGCCAGAGCCATAAAATTTCACAGTAATTTGTCTCTTAAAAATTAGTTGTACACCAAATTTACATTGTCAGTGTTTCTAAGGTACAGAGCAACACATAAGGTCCAAACCTGACTTAAATCTATAAGAATTCCACTGAAATCAATGGTTACAGCGCTGCAAATCAGCAAGAGATCTAAAACTGTCCTAGCTGATTCCAGATCTATCTTTTATTTGCTATATGGCTTCAGGCAAGTCAGTGACCTTCTTTTTGTTTCTCAGTTTCTCCATCCGTAAAATGGTGATAATATTGCTTGTAATACATGAAGATTGGGGGGACTAGTTAATTCTCTAACGTGGTCTGGATATGGGTATGGAAATTCCTGGGGATCAATAATTTTTAGTCACCTCCATCACCTTTACTGACTCTTTATAATCTTAATACTTGGCTTTTTGCTTGCTTGCATGTTTCTCTTTTAAAAACCACAAGTCATAGCCTGAGATCCTTATTCAAGTTTTATGCTGTTTACTTCCGTGGGAGGATTAACATGAGAAAATCGAGTACGAAATTTGGAATTTGGCCCCAACAACAACAAACCGTGAAGATATTTCAAATAAAACTCATAAATCACTGCATGGAATGAATCCCGTTTACATTCATTTTTTAAGACTGCAGTTTATTAACTGACCTACGGATGCCCAAAAACAAGGGCACAAACAAAAGTCGCAAATATTTCTTCACCCTTACTTGAATAATGTACGCTGCGCTGGCATTTGAAGGAACAGCCGATTTTGTCCAAACGGGTAAAAATAAAGAACAACCCAACCTGAAAACACCCTAACATCTGACAGCTCTGAGAGGGACCTCTAGTGTGTGCTAGAACATTTTGTGTTGTGCTTCGGGCTCAACTAATACACCAAAACCACCGCAGTCATTTTGAATAGGCAAAGGGAACTTTCGCCAAGTGCCTCCGACCCGCGGGGCCTGCATCCTTCCTTGGGCGCTGCCGAATCCAACCCGCAACTATTAAACTGACACTTTTCTTTACTTTTTTTTTTTTAAATTTTTTTTCCCCGGCCTCGGCGTGTGCAAGGAATCAACTTCCCCGGGTCATCTCGGAGTTTCCCTACTCTCACGCCCGCAGCGCCCAGTCCTCTTCCACAGTCCCCGGCCCCGGTCGCCCGGAGGAAGATGAAGCTGGAAAGTTGCGTTTCAGACGCAGCCTTCCCTCTGGGTCGCCACTGGGAACAAGAACTCGAGCCACCCGCCCCAACGCGCCCGCTCGCCCGGTGCCGCCCCCTCCCCGCACACCGGGAGATGCCTGAGGCGCTCCGGGACGCGCTCCCCCTCCCCTCCCGCGCCGGGAGGAGCCGCGGTGCTTCGGCAGCACCCGCCGCTCGGGAGAGAGAGGCGTTTCTCCCATCTTTAATTCTCCCAAATAGTCCGAGCACGCTCGGTGCCCGCGGGGCACGCTCACATAAACTTGTACCGCGCTGATTGGAAACAGGAGGCGGGCGGCATTTTTTCTTTTTTTTTTTAAGGTTTTTCAGCCGGCGAACCCGGCTCCCTCTTCCGGGCCGGCGTCGGACACCGGGGACGGGGCAGCGCTGCCAGTCCCGGGGGGCCCCTGCGGCCTCGGCGGCGCCTCAGC